>JAZGTI010000408.1:0-31254 GCA_036877585.1 Botia kubotai | reverse complement strand
ACGAACTCTATGAACCCGGGAGTGAACTATAGTTGCTATGGAAATTACTGGTCATGTATGACTGATGCCGGATTGGACCTTAAAGCATTACTGCAGTTATGGAATGAACCACAAGCTGTTGCTCAGGAAGTAAAAAAGTCACAATTACAACTCCAGCACCTTTTCCTCTCAGAGCAAGAGGCTCATTGTCTTAAAACTGAAATAAAACAGAAATAAAAGATGGAGTTCTTTTGTAAATTTATTGATTTTACAAAACAGTGGCAAGGATTTAATCTTCGTCGTCTTCCTCCTCCTCATCCTGGTTGATCTGGAAGTAGCGCAGTTCATAGCTCTCCTTGGTGTTCGCTACAACACGCAGCCAGTCACGCAGGTTGTTTTTCTTGAGATACTTCTTGGTAAGATACTTCAGGTACCTGCAAACAACAGACATTTATGTTTCTCGCTGCATATTAGAACAATCTATAATACAAGCATACAGCTGCCTTTCAAATACACTAAAGTGGTCACGACTGGTCCAATAATCTTTTACAGTAACGTAACAGGATCCTAAACATTATATTAATGACTCGATGTGGAAAAATTCAGAGCCTCTTCACGTGACATTTCAATTACATTTTGAAGGCTTCCACCACCAGATGCAATTTTTAAAATGTAATTTTCTGTTCTAAAAGAGGTCATTTTCCGTTTTGAAATGTTTATATTAAATATAAACTTGACCCATTTAAATATTAACTTTGATCTCAATGTGTGTGAAATGATCAGTTTTGGACATTTATTGATCATAAGGTGTACAAGCCCTGCATACATAATTAAAAAAAAAACCTTAAAATCAAAATGATCAAGCTTGAACAAAATCTATGAAGTTGTAAGGTAAAGGCTTTTGATTCTGATCCTATGGAAAACCAGCTTCAATATGGTAATGCATCATACAAAAAGCATTTCATGTAACTTACGGGTGTGCAAAGTGGCAACAGTTGTTACACTTAAATTGTGGTACCATATTTTAACTTTTAATTAATCTAAAATACAGAAAAATAGACCTGTATGACTTGGGAAGTGGGAAAATGAAATCATATTTTATCTCATCTCATCATTAAATAAAGTGTAATGAAAAAGAATCTAAAACAGCCCAAAATGGTGGAGGTGAGGCACAATATCGCATATTACACGTTCTATTTGCCAAATATGTATTCGCAATGACACAATATCAATCATTTGCATGCACATCAAGTTTGCAAGTGCGTGCACACTTATTCTGTGAAAATGGATCAGATAATCTCTTACTGTTAGTTTCATAATGAAAGGCATATATACCTAGTACTACTAGGTTCAAAAAACAAACTCATGCAGATGTATTCAGCCTTAGCTGGTAACAGGTGCTACTAAATCACTTTATTCAACACAAATAATCAGGAAAGCAGTTGCATACACTTTATGTGACCGTATACCATCTGAACTACTAAATTTAGAAAAAAAAAAAAGTGTAGATAAACAACAACTTAAATGGAGTTATTCATATGACCTCAACCTAAATTGTGCTGGAAATAACAGGAATTCAGTGATACAGGAATTACAGCACTAGACCATACAGTCTTATGATGTACATGGTTCAGTTTTGGGAGCTGTAAATGTACTGCAATGCTCAGATCCAGTATTATAAGTACTAAGTTTTGCATCTTAAATATTACTATAAGTTATATAAGTTATAGCTGAACTCAGCTTCCAGTATAATGGTCATCATGAAAGAATCTCTCAATAAAATGGTCAACAGAACTTAACATGCATCTTATCTTGCAGAAACGTGCTACCTGGATCCGTAACCTCAGACGTACCTCTTAGAGAAGGGGACCTCTGATGTCACTGTGATTTTGCTCTTGCTTCTTTCGATAGAGACCACACCACCTCCCAGGTTACCAGCTTTTCCATTCACTTTGATGCGCTCCTGGAGAAACTGTTCCTGTTAAGGCACATGTAGATCATATATAAACAACTGCAGGCCATGAATCGTGGTGTACTGACAACAATTTGCTCCTGATTACTATTCCTGCCATTATGTATTTCTATACCCCGAGCATATAACCAAACCAATGAGTGGGCTATATATAACTTACAAAGTTAGCAGCATCCATGATGCCATCCTCCACAGGATGGGTGCAGTCCAGGGTGAATTTCAGGACCTGCTTTTTCTTCTTCCCACCCTTGGTCACCTGCTTTTTCTGTAAGTCAACGTAAACGCAATCAAACACACCTGATGGAAGTTTTCACGTTCAGAAATGCGGCAAGTGTTGTTGAACAACTTCACGCAATATACCCCTATCAAAACGTCAGCGATCTGACAGCATGTGAGACAGCCACCCATGGTGGCAAATATTTAGAGCCACGACGAATAAATATCGAAAACAGTGACGAGTGTGGTTTAAAACATACACCCAATGAAGATAGTCAGCTATATGACTGTATTACTTTGAATGCAGAATTTGCTTTAAAAATAACGTATTACCTACGTACGTAAATAACGTAACGTAGGGTCAAACTTATTAAAACACATCGGGATTGTTTCAAAACACGTCACATTTCTGTGTATATTATATACGTATCCCATCACAAAAACCGATCGGCTAACTTCAGTGATCGCTACAACGTGGTAGCTCAAATACAGGCCCTGCTCGACACCTCTCATAAACAAACGCTTTTACAAACAAGACCGATGCGCGCAATCTTTAATTAACCACAACACTCAAATGAGCCATGCGTCGGGTTTAATTTGCAAGAGCTTCGGCGAGCCTTTAGGGCCTTGACACGGCGTATTTCTAGTTTCTCAGAAACGTGGTTGTACTCACAATCGGGGCCATGGCGGACAGTTTTGGCAGAAAGGGACGGAAGAGGGGCGCACGCGCACTGAAAACTTCCCGTGGTAATCTATCGCAGATGTCATCGATAGGATCCGTTATCCGGAGATAGATTATGCTCCGTGTTCTTATATTATAAACATTTCTGATTATAATATAAGCATTTTACATAATGTAAATATTCATACCATTTGTGATAACAACAGGTCAAATTAAACAGCATAAACTGTTTGTTTTTTTGCCAATACCTTTATAAAACAGCTTTGTTAATTATCTCCTCAATGGTGAATAATTTGGCAATACTTACATTTAGAATAAACATACGTTTGTTAAATGTTACAGCATGTTGTGTGCAATAGAACAGTGCAAGAAACATGATAAATACAAGATAAACAAGATAAATCTATGTTTATGCATTCATGGGTAAATTGATTTGTATGTTACCATGGGCCCAAACCCCAATATTACCAGAGTCCCTGGCCATTTCATTGAACCTTATCCTCCATCCAAATGTATAAGATTATATATAACATTAAATATAAGAGCATTATATATTATTACATTATATATAATATATAGATTATATATAAGTAAACACATACTATTTATTACAGAAAATATACAGCACACAAAAGATATACTGTAGATAAAATCAGAAAAAAATAAATATGCAATGTACAAAATACATAAGCTCTTGAGCTTGTTGTTGTATTTATCACCGTGGCTCACTGCTATGATTTTAGCCTTCAGTGCAACATTATTCGTCAATTGGCAAACGCGTAACTTAAGAATACACTGATATCTCATAGCACAAATGAGTGTAAAAATGTTTGCACTGGCCACCTAACAGGAGACACAGTATCTGATTCCTCATCCGGCTGCAGTTCAGCTCTGCCTTTGGCAACCCCATCAGTTCCACTTTATATTCAACCCCCCCACCCCCCCATCCCCATCATAGTCAGCTGCTGGGCATCAGGCTCCTGTTGAAGAGCCCCAGCATGACTGTCATTCCGGCTGGAGATAGTGGTTAAGATCATAGTGGTAACCCACTGGCCCCTCCTGACACAAGCCGAATTTACTGCGCAGTGACTCTTTTGCTTGTAGAGAGGAAGTGAGAGCTGTCTTCACATATACTCAACCCACTAAGGGAGATATACTGGTAATACTGGGAGTTTTCTTGTTGGCTACTACATGGATTCCATAATTCTACTCTCAACATTCCAACGTGTTCGGAATAGCCCACGTGCAAACTAATATTTGGGCAGGACTGAGTGGGTTGTTATTTAAAAGTGTATCAGGTAAGTTTCTTTTTAGGAAATAGCATAGTGTTGCATGGAATTGTTTACTTTGAAAAGTCATATTTTGAAGTAAATTTATTGTCATTATTTAAATGTGAATGGATGTAGAATGCCAAAGCGCTGGTCCACACACAAACACGTGACACATTTACGATCGTGAGGTGTCATGTGTGGTTAGAACTTTTAGTATGTACCCTTTAACCCAATTTCTGGTCAGAACTGTTTTTTATGCAGTGATGCATGAATAACGTTTGTCATTTACATAAATGTTCACATTTTAGTTTTTATATTTGCTTTGAACATTAAATTACTAGAAGGTTCACAGAGCCTATGCTAACAACCTGAAATTAAATTGACTAAAATTAAATTTATTTATTTTTGTTAATAATGTTAGAATATGTACTTTAAAATTTGCCTATGCAAATTCTGGCTAAAATAATGACATTGTTCTGCAAATAACTAATTGCATGGGTTAAAATGATGCTAAACACCTACTGTTTGTTCTGTGTTTTCTTTATTCAGATGGCAGGAGGAATCTTCATCCCTTATGAGGACCTGTGGGATCCAGACTATGTCAGCCTCCATCCACTCATTTGCCACCTGTGTCATGAGCAGTACCGCCAGCCATGTCTTCTGGACTGCTACCACATCTTCTGTGCCAGCTGCCTGCGTGGCAGGGCCAATGACGATTGCCTCAATTGCCCCCTCTGTGGGTAAGTAAAATGTTCACATATTTAGAGGCAACACATTTCAAGATTTAAATCTAGTACACTTACTAAGACATTAATAAACAACATATAATAGTATACATACACAATACAGGTCAAAAACATCAAATCCTAAAAAGGCAACAGAATAATGTTTGTTTATAATCATATGTAATATATATATATATGTAAGAATAATATGTTTGCGTGCATTTATTATGATTGACCAATTATTGCAATGACTGGATTTTGTTACATATTAGCTCTACTTGCATTAGCATAAAAACATTACTAAAGCCTGTTTTAAATGCAACTAATAGAACAATATTTGACCTTAAAGCGTATAATACAGACACTCAGTAAAACCCAACACATTTAAAACACTGAAGATCCTTTACCTCACAGACTGTAGGGGTGAAGAAATGGAAACAGTGACAGAAGAGTTTAATAAGAGCCAGACACAGCAGACAGAAGCCAAGTTCTTTAATAATGATTACATTACTGTCGACACTAATTTATTCTCTTCAAGCTGCATTGTGGGTAAATTCCAAATAATATTTTGGCCAAAACTATATTCCTGTAATCTTACTCGTACTTCCCACCCATTTCACTTTTGTTTGTCTTCTGTTTTGAACAGCTGTCCAAGATTGTGACGACTGACATGTGTTCCTTTGATTGCTTCATCTTTTCTCTCATCTTTCTTAATCAATAACAACTTTATTGTATTACTTAGACTCTCACCAGATGCTGTCACCATTACCTTGAACCGAGCTTGAATTAAACTGTGGTGAAAAAGACCATGTGATACAGATATATAGTGTAAGCTTTGTGGGTAAACAAAACAAACCCAGACAACAATTTTAAGTTGTAAGAATTTATATTTACCTAACGTTTCCATTAGTAACAAAAATGTTATTTTGAATGTTCTAGGAACATTTTTAGACGTTTTATTAATGTTATCGCTTGGCTATAATAATGTTATTTAAACTTTTTAAATTCAGAACCTTCCACTAACAACTACAACACAAATACAATTAATGTTTGTAATGGCATATAATGTTAGAAACATTCTCCTAACATTTACCGCGTAACATTTTGTTAACTTTGAGGAAACTTTTAGAGAACATTAGCTAACATTCTGACAATGTCTGTTAGCTGGGCAGTTCAGTCTTCTTCGTGGCGTCCCTCACATGCATTTAGGAGCAGCACAGGACGGTTGCCATTGGGACAGCTGCAGAAGACCATGATGTTGAGATTTTAGCACCATTAAAAGCCCTTCACATGGTGGTCACATCGCCTCATTGTGATCTGCATCTTGGCACGAGTTCCTCAGGCTGCATTGATCCCACAGCTTACAGTAATTACAAGCAATCTGGTGCTGACCTAGTTCGTCTTATTTAGAGGTGACTCAGAAATCTGCTGCTTTATTTATTTATTTTTTTACACTGCGTAGGGCAAGTCAGACTGCAACGACAAATGGCCTGATATTGGAGCCCATCGTTTTTCCAAAGCCTTTGAGAACATATACAAAAAACGATTGTATTACAAATAACACACTCTCAATTTCCCACAATCCTTTGTAACTCCATTTTAAGAGCACCGAATGGCGCAGTGGCAAAGCTTTTCACTGCTATTTTTACCCATTGTTGTCCACTAAAAACTGGCATTTGTGGCATTTAAATCTTAAACGTTTGGAGCATGTGCCAGCAGTCTATGATTATGTGGCTAAAACAAAAAAATAAATAAACATAAATACATATTACATACCGTAATACTCTATCACTACATCCTAACATATAAAAAGACTAAGTACTTTTTAAAGAACTTATTTCATGTGATTTTAAGTGTGGGATCTTGCATTGCATTGAAATTGCTGATAAAATGGCTTTAGTGTTTTGCGGTTCTATTCACGCCCGTAAGCTGTAAAATCTAGAAACTCGACACTCTGATGCTATAATTGGCACACAAAAGCTGATTTATAATGAAAAGCAGATAACTGTGGGGATTGGACATACATGGGAGGGGTGGACATACTTGTGTCATTGTGTCACATACAGTGTGGTCCAAAAGCCTTAGATCGTAATCAAAAATCTGGGATTTTTTCATTTGAACCTGAAAATAAACAGAACGTTGTAGGATTATGAAGATGAAAGCTGTTAAAGTACAATATAAATATTTATGATTAGGTCACTACTTTTGCAAATTTGCGACTCTAAACATGTTAATTGCTCTGTATATAAGGTCAGATTCTTTACTTGACGCCCACAAGTTGTTTTTGGAACTTCTCAAATCATGCTGGAATGACAGGGATCATTCAGCATAACAGCTAACAATTTTACGTTGTAAGAACATTTCCCTAACATATCCATTAAGTAACAATAACGGTAAAATGTTATTTTGAAAATTGTTATTATGTTCTAGGAATGTTCAAAATGTCCAGTTTTTTAAACATTGTATTAACGCTACTGCTTGGTTATAATAATGTTCCTCAAACATTTTTAAATGTTGTAACATTTTTAAAACGTTCCACAAACAACTTAAGGATAACATTTTTGATATATAATGTATAATGTAACATAATTACTGCAAGAACTTTTTGATAACCGAGAAAACATAGGGAACTTTAGCCAATTGTTGCATTACATCAACATTTTGTATTAAATCAGTTTTTCTACCCTTATTGAACCAATAAAAACAATGGAAAACATATATAAAAGAGAGAAATATAAAATAAATTCAGCCACTTCTTTTTTTACATGCCTAAAACGAACATTCATAAAGCACAAGTGAGAAACCACATTCAGTTTATTACAGATAATAAAACTTTAATGCATGTTATTTGATATATCAGCATCATTAGGGTGGTTATTAAATAAATATGCAAAACAGCATTAAATAAGCATGAGCACAAATGTTTCCTGCAGATTCCCTTCAGTGGTGAAGGGGACAAATGCGCTTCCCCCAGAAGACCGACTGCTGAAGTTCCTGGTGGATAATTCCCCAGACAATGTAGTGCAGTGTGCTAACTGTGACATAGAGTGCAAAGCTCAGGTACAGTATGCATACACATGCACACTTAATTTCAAACACACGTGCGATTCTTTAGTCATCAGCTGTCTAAGCGCACTGCTGTTTGACTGTGCAGGATGCTGGAACAATGTACTACTGTAATACCTGCAGCCAGCCACTGTGTGCCGAGTGCAGAGAGCTCACACACAAAGCCAAGATGTTTTCCCACCATGATGTTGTGTCTCTGGCGAAACGCGCTAAAGAGGGTCACCGGAAGTGCTGTAAGTTGAGGCTGTTATCCTTCACCAAATATTTGCCATAGAAGTGCATTACATATATTAGATGATTATGCATATATATATATGTATATGTGTGTATGTATATATATATATATATATATATATATTTAGTATGATTATCTTAATGTATCTTAAAGTTGAAGTGAGATTTTTGCGCCATTAGTGGCACCATACAAAATAGAAAAAATAACGTAAAATAGTAAAAAGCTGCTTTTTGTTTTGTTTACGTTTTCTCCTCAGCACTCCATAAAGAGCTATACATCATGTTTTCAACAGAGAAAAAGTCCATGCTGTGCATCAAGTGTTTCCGAGACATGCAAGTGTAAGATTTGCAATGCTTTTTCGTACATTCAGCAATGAATTTACACAATAACATATAGCCGCATGTTTATCGCTGCAGGGAGAGACGCACACGCTGCATCGACATTGAGACCGCATACGGGCAAGGATGCGAAATACTGGATCAAGCTGTTTTGGTAAGCAAAAGATTTATCGCTTTCAATTTACAATAATGGATTTATGCTTTATATCAGCTAATACGTCTTATTGTACAGAATGTGCATTTAAATTACATTCATTATTAATGGATGGGAGATAATGAAAGAATATACTGACGGATGTTTGCTGTTTAGAACAGAACGGAATGGTTGTAAAATTCAGCTGGATGCCATTAGATTGTTTGGGCAATATTTAAGTCAAAGACTTTGAAAGTCAGCTAAGTGAGAAAACTGTGTGCTTTTTAACTTACTTTGTGTTAACCTATGTTGTCTTGTAGGCGGTAAAGGAGCTGCAGACATCAGCACGCGAGTCCGGCCTTCTCCTGAAGGCCATGCTGAGTGAAGTGCGCACTAATGCAGAGGAGGAAGAAAGCGCTATCTGTGCGCTATTCAACAGCATGCAGGTGGGGTAACACACCAGCAGGGGGCGCACTGACATCACATAGCAAATAAATAACCCGTTTCAGGGCTGAATCTTGTGCGCTGTCTAAACCAGACCATCTGCGTCCTTGGCGCAAACAACAGATTGATTATGTACTTTAAATGCTTCTTCTTAGACGTGCTCTTGGAAACGAATTATCTTTGAAAGTCCGTGTTTTTAATTCTTTTTGATGTTTGAAAATGCAAGTTGTAGCAAAAGCAAAAACCAAAAAATGTCCTGTTGATTTCCTCTCCTTCAAGGAAAAGCTTGCAGAGAAGAAAAAGACTCTCTTAAAAGCTGCAGAAAGGTAAATATTGATCACACAAATAAGTTGACGTTGTCAGTTGCTACTCGTCCTTTTTGACAGTTTATCTGTATGGCTTCAGCAGCTGTGATCTGGTGTCGGTCTGGTTGCGTTTGTTGGAGCAGCGAGGCTTGGGTTGCGTTTCATAAGTCCTGTTATTTGTTAAGCATTTTTCGCCTGTTCCCTTCCCCATCACTGCCTGGAATCTATCTGTGTCTTCCAGGAATTAAGCTATTTATGTCAGGCAGCAATCTAGTGATTCAGTGTATGTGTGTGTTTTTACATCAGGGACACATACGTGCAAACAAAGGGCAAAGTATAAAAACCAGAAAGATGTTCGGAAATTGCACATGTCTCTATAGCATTGTGTATACACTGGCCCAGCGAAATGCCTGACATGATATCTTATCTTCATTGCTGGCAGTCAGCATGAAGAGAAGGAGAAGACGCTGAAGGAGCAGCTTGCCCACTTGGCTGCCCTCCTGCCCACCCTCCAGGTAGTTTAATTGGGATTGCCAAAAGTGAGCAAAAGACTGCAACAGTATTTACAGTAATGTTGTTTTACGGTGCCCTGATTATATTATGCTTATATACAATGATATATAAACAGCGATCTTTTACACAACTGTATTCTGTTTTCAGATACACTTGGTAATCTGCTCTGCTTTTCTCAGCTCAGCCAATAAGTACGAGTTCCTAGAAATGGGACATGTAAGTAAAAAGCTGTTTGGCATTGAAAGCTTGCTTTTAGATTTTGTCATAGATTTTACATTTTTAATTAGATTTTTGCATTGTCTCAGTGTAAAAAGAAACAGGGTTTAGTTCATGTCCTGTGACTCCTAACAGCAGCTGATGGACAGACTACATAGCATTGTGACACAACCGCACAAGCTCCGCCCAGTCCAGAGTAGCAAGGTGAGTCTGAGTCTAAATATGTATTTATATATATTTATATATCTTCTGTGGAAGGCACGGGACCATACAATGTTTGTCCAATCATTGCATTCGGTCCGAATACAATGATAGGATGTCCTTCTTGCCTGTCAAACTATGTATGTTCTATGTATGAGCGCTCTGAAGGGAGGCTGGGGTCTTATGCTTTCAAAGCTAGGTTGCTATAGCTAACCTCACTTAAATTGCATATCCTACATTTAACCTCTGTGTTGACCCTAACAAAGATATATGAATACACAGATAAACACAGAATACCATGCTGAGTTTTCCCGCTGTTTGGAGCCTCTTGTGATGTTGGGCCAGAGGAAGCCTTGCACTGTGATTGGAGGAACTGTCATGGGTAACACGTGAGTAATGTATTTGCAAGCTGTTGTCGTTCACATTGTTGGATCATGATGCAGGATTTCCCTAACATATCCATTAAGTAACAAAAACATTCAAATGCTATTTTGAATGTTCTAGTAATGTTCAAAACGTCCAGTTTTTCAGACATTGTATGAACATTATTGCCTGGTTACAAGAACTTGTTTAAACTTTTTAAGTTTTGTAACGTTTATCAAATGTTCCGATAATAACTTAAGAATAACACTCCTGACATTCTACTAACATTATTGCATAAACGTTTTTAATACATTGAGACAACTTTTAGAGAATGTTAGCCAATGTTCTAAGAACGTTCCCTGTTAGCTGGAAAATGCTGTTTAACTGTTCTGTAACTTAGTTTAATAATAATATTAATAAACTTATTATAATAATAATAGTTCTGTAACTTAGTCTTTAATTTTTTATTTGTGGAACACTTTTGCAAAAGAAATTAATGCATGTTGGTAAGATTAAAGTGTCCAAAAATCTATTGACAAGATTTTGCAAACAAATATCACTCTGTTGTGTTGGCCTTAAGTGTCTTCTTCCAGCAAAACCAAATAACAGGTGTTGTTTTTTAAAGGTTTGTGAGTTCCCAGCATGCATTGCAGCGTAAATTAAATGATTCAGTTAGTTATAATGGTTATTATTCAGTTGTACTGCGGGGGTTTTGTTTTATTGATTGCTGTTTTTTTCATTACTTTATCGTGTTGTCATCACAAGGTCTTGAAATAATTTTTCTTTATACGTTTTGTCCCATGCTTCTTTTTCCGAAATCAGACTGTTCAAACTGTTATTAGAAGTTTCGCATGTTCTTTGTGCTCAGTGGAACAAGACAACAGGTCACCAGACAACAGGAAGGAGACAGTGGTATTACTCTGCCAGCAAATAAGCTCCTAGCAAGCGAAACATTTATGTAACCCACCCTCACAATACACCAGGTGGCAACTGTCCGGTTATAGCCAGTGTTAGTCCTGTGGCAGGTGTTGAGGGTACAACAGGAGACAGAGGGAGCTGGAAACCAGACTTCCAGGAAAGCTCTCATTCCTGGAGAAGCGAGTTATGCCCATGACTGGACAGCTTTAGAGCCTTATTCATTATATAGCGTCATACCTGAATACTGCTCTGAGATCAGTCTTGCTTTTTAGCTTGTAGTGAGTAGGATTAGTGCAGCTAGCAAAGTACCTGATCCCAGATCAGCTCTCCAGACATCTAGGTCTTTATGGACTATGGTCGTTATGAATCATAAAGCTTTGTGGAGTATTAATGCAGGTCTGAGGTCATTTTGTATGACTGAAATCTGTCAGTGGGTTTGGTCAAAGCTCGTATAACTGGGTTACGGAGAGAACTGATCTGAGGTTTTGACAAACACTTTTCCAAGAAACTGAAGCAGTGGATTTACGGTGCAAAAATATCTAAAGTATGGCAATGATATTTTAGCTGTACAGTTCTAGCTTTGAACGTGTATTGTTGCTTTTTTGGACGGATGTAGATATGTCTTATTGCATATTGGTATGGTATATATATATATATATATATATATATATATATAGTCGCAAGCTAACCAGCAATCAAGTGTAGTTCATCACATTAGCTATTCTCCATTATAAGTCTGACGATACGAATGTTTCAATACTTTATATTGTCATTTTAAACTGTTTGTTAGTAATTTGCATAAACAGCGGTCGTAGAAACAGTTGTGTAAATGAGTGTTACATACTTAATATACGTAAATAATTAAATAATGATTACGTTGCATGTGGATTCAATTCACCGCAGACGCCGCCAGTTTGTCGCGGGTTTCGCTGGGTCTTAAAGCCCTTGTTTTTGTAGCCTGATATTTTGTTATGTAATGAAATGACATTCATACTGTACACTGTGTAAGTGTTGCTGTCCAGATATTTTTTTAAAGGCTACTGTAGAATATCAATATGAATGGTCTTAATCTTCTAAGCCCTGTTACCGTGATTAAACGTTTTCACACAGGCACCTGACGGAGCCCATCTCATCTCTTCTATTGAGTTATCATGATGCCATGGTATTACATTTAATAGTACACTTAAATTATCATGCTACGCTACACCATCCGCTGTCCACATATTCATATAAGACTCCTCAGTGCGGCCTCCATGCAGCTATATAGAGTTTAGGTTGTAAGAACATTTCCATTAAGTAACAAAATCATTAAAAATGTTATTTCTAAAGCTCTATAACATTAAATACATACTGTTTTTTAAGACATTATTGTCTGGTTATAAGAACGTTATTCAAACATTTTTAATTTTGTAACGTTTTTAAAACGTTCCACTAGCAATTTAAGAATAACGCAGAAACATGTCACTAACATTACCACAAGGACTTTGAGAGAACGTTAGCCAACTCTGTTAGCTGGGAAGCGCTCACAATGCATACAACCGTTTCCCAACAGTAACCTCCATCTCTCCACGGAGAGCGTCCATGACGCACATCTGTGACAACTTTCCACATCAATCATCCTTTCTAGATTTGTGAAGCCCACCACCAAACACACATGCCCCCCCCCACCCCCAATGCCCCATGCAAACAGACAGACAGGCTTGTGTTTGGAGGTCAGACTTCTCTCACTATTTTTAACAGAATTTCAGAGAAGTGTCTGGGATTCAGCCCATAGCAACAACCTCGCACAAAAGCAGCAGAGCATATTGTTCCATGGCACTGATGCCAGCCCCTCAAATTGGTCAAAAGTTAGGGGGCGGGGCCACGGGCCGCTTGGCTCTGAGGACATACAGTGATTGGGGAGTGACACAGTGTCCTGACTCATTGAAGAGACTCGTTCCAACACGGTACACATACAGTAACCAGGGAAGCGAGATTAAAGGAGCTTTGAAACTAAGGTAACTCTTAATATTAATAATAATATTAATCTGTTTCGTAACAGTATAAAGCTTTTAATACGATGTTTGCTGAAGTTAACATTCAGAAATGGCCATTTCCAGTGGGGATTGATGAATGCTGAGATGGAAATGTTGCAATTTGTTGCATTTCTGTCCTCTGCATTCAATTCACATTTATGTGAGGTGTAGCACTTTTCACCATATATAGTTTCAAAGCTGCTTTACGGAAAAAAAAAATATTATGGATGTCAGTGCTGATGGAGCTAGAAAAATGTATTATGCATCAGTGTCTGCTTTCATTCTGTTTAGAATAGGATTTTCTGATGTCAATAAACTTTGATGTTTATTACAAAATCTTTAAATGCATGTGTGGTCTATAAAAACCCGATATTAATTCAGATTTATACAATCAGTGCGGTATACTTTAATAATGGCATTGTTTGTTAAAAATCCTGCAATGAACAGTGAAAGACAGGAGAGGGAAGCCAACAACTGTAGTGATGTAGTGTTTTCAGAGCCTGTTTCCAAGCATGCTTCTGTGTCCCCTTCATAGGCTGCACTCTCCATTGTCTATGTCGTGCCCGTCTCCCTTCAGTGACATGCCTGTAGGCCGCAGGTCCGCCTCCCACCGATACATCTGCACCAAAGTGCTGCTGGCCGAGGGCAGAGAGTCACCGTTTACCGAACACTGTCGTGACTTTGAGAAAAGCTACAGGGTGAGAATCGATACTCAATGAACTGCAGCTTTCACTTGAACTGCTGTGTGGAGTCTGGAAACAGAGAAGAATTTTGTCATTAAAACTCCCATTCATGTTTTCACAGAAAAATTGATTTTTAGCCGTAATGTTTAAGCCTTTCTACTGTACACAGACCATAAATGCTTAGAGCTTAGAGGCTGTTAAATACTGTTTTAGAATTCAAGCCATTGTGTTTTCAACTATATCAATATATATTTTCTGTGTGTCTTTTCTATATCTGTGTGTCTTTTCTGTGTGTCCCCCCCCCACAATTTTCTTTGTAGAATTGAAGTATTTTTTATATGGCGATATATATATATATATATATATATATATATATATATAAAATAAATTACTTATAATCTTTTTTGTACTTCACCTCATTTACCGCACTGAGCGCAATCCTTCACCGTTTTCAGATACCGCTGCATATTTGAAGACCTTTGCAACCAGGAGAATCAAACGTTTTCTCATTCCATGCATGAAAAAAATCTCATAACGGCACGTCTGATATCTTCACTTATTAATTTCATGCTTTTTTCATGAGGCAGGCTCTTCAGACGGCGGTCCAGAAGCTGAAGGATGAGGTTCAGGAGATGCACCGAGACCTCACGAAACATCATTCGCTCATCAACACAGACACCATGGATGACGTCCTGGAGAGATCTCTGCTCATTGATCAACAGATTGCGTCTCAGTACTCCACCGTGCAGACCCAGAGGGCCGTATTTGAGGAGGTGAGGCTCGATAAATAAGAATTAAATGCATAAAAGAACCTCTAGCATATTATTCTTTAAAAACGCAGCAGCACCTTGAAATGTTCTGTATGTGTTTTTTAGATATGGGACGTGACCTTTCAGAGAGTAACCAATGAGCAGGAGATCTATGAAGGTGAGGAACCCTCAAGTTGTGTTGTTTTGCCTCGGGCACGTTTTTGCTCATACATTTATACAATGCCTGTTTAGCGCTTTCCTTCCACTGATTAGTGCACTAATTAGTTGGTTAATTACAGCGCAGCTTCATGACCTTCTGCAGCTGAAACAGGAGAACTCATACTTGACAACCATTGCACGGCAGATTGGACCCTACATCTCGTCCATAGCAAAAGTAAAGGAGCGACTGGAACCCAGGTTGTTTTGCGCTTACATTTGAATATTCTAGCACGGTCAAGCCATCTGTGTGATTTTAAATGGGATATTTCGGATGTATTCTAAGGTTTCACAAGCCACATAGCTCTGGGGACGACTGCATGGACACTGTGGTAAAGATCTGTGAGGACGCAGTTACAACAGAAGAAAACAGGTGATACACTATAGTATATACAGTATCGCAGAGTACATATATAGTATATATACATTATATACACCATATTATATATACAGTATAGTATATACAGTATATACTCAACACCATCATTCTGAAGAAACCTCAGAATTTGATGCTACTGTAGCACACGAGTGAAACATTCACACTTACATTAAAACAATATGAATCAACAAGTCTGCCAATAAATTACACCAATTTTCTTTCCACCAGTAGCACCAGAAACAGTTGCTCAGCAATCTACCGCTGGAGCGCTGGAAACTCTCGTGTCCCACAGGCTGAAGAGACGCTTCTGAAGAGCAATGACTTCTGCTGGGAGAGATCGCAAGGAGAGCCGAGAAGTATTTCAGAGACCTCCCGCTGCAAAGAGCCGCCACTATAGACCTGCATGTAAACATGGCATGTGCTACAGTAGATGTCAACACATGAATGTGGGGCTTGGAGAAGATGGAGGAGAAGATGGAGGAGAAGATGGAAGATAAGAAGGACAGGGATGGTGATAATAGTGTTATAAGTGTGTGGATTGATGGATTTTGTGGATTGGTGGATTATGAAGTATTCTGTATGGAGGGTAAATAGCGTAAACTGTGTATATATATATATATATATACAGTTATCATGATAAACTAAGGAGAGTCTGTGATAAAAATGTAACATTCTTTGTGTTTTACTTCACGCCTAATTAATACTGGTCGTAGTGAGAAGGGATTTAATAAAAAATACAAAAAAAAGAGGTGCAGTCATCCCATCTTCATTTTCCCCTCATTACAGCACAGGAAAATCAATGTGGATTCTAACTTTATACATTTACAGCAGAAACGCACACGTCGCTTTCAACTAACCAATCGGATTGTGCGTATGCTGAGTGGGCGGGGCTTGTCGGGTCTACTGATGTACCGATTACGGCTGTCAACAACTACCCTGTCCATAAAAATGGAAAGTGGGCCATGAGCGGGACGTAACATTCAGAACGTAGCCAGTCATCATTCCGATCAAATTACACTAGACCATTGCCATGAGCAATATTACATAAACATACATAAACGTACAGATTGAAGGATAAAACAGCTAGCAAAGAGTGCTAGCTGGTCCATCCCCCCCAAAGCAATCAGCAATATTTTGAGGTTTATAAGGAAAAAATAAATCATAACCCATGCTTTATGAATTTTGTGTGCAAATGAGGTGCATCAAGGTCAAAATAAAGGTTGAAATTGTCCCAATGTTTGCAAATGTTCGTGTGCCTCTAACTTTGCTAAAGAAAAGGTTTGTAGGTGTAGAGTTAACCTGAATAAAGCACGGCTAGTCTTTAGCTTGTCAATGTGGCCAGACATGGTTTGTGTTTGTCCCAAGGACCTTTTAATTCATCCGATTAGAGTTCTTTCACGTGTGTTTTAAACACTTTTTATGCATACTTTGCGTAACAATAGACCTTCTCAATAACAGATTAACCTTGTGATACAAATAAAGCTATAGCGCCACAACTTTATATACTGTATAAAGTGCCTATTTGTGGCACAGATACGCTGAAGGAAATGAGGTCATCTCGACCTTCATGCTTCACGAGCAGGCCATCCCATTGGTGGAAGCCAGATGATGATTAAAAATGCATTTGGTGACAGTGGTGTTAAACGAACGAGACTCAGGCCTCTCTTAACAGTCATAAATCATCTCTCCTCATTGCTCTACAAGGTCTTCATAAATGCCCACAAAACGCCTGGTTATTTTCCATTATTATATCTGCTGAGGTTGAGGACGTGGTTCTTACCTGCGTGAAGATTTGAAGTCAAGCTATTTAGGCACTGTGATCATTTTTGGCTATCTCTGATCCATGAATGCTGCTTTGAGGTTACAGACAGAAAATGATTTCCAGTTTGGATCTGAATTTTCATGGAGGTTCATTGTGCGGTAACAACTTTCTTCAAAGTTGGACAAGTACACCAAGTGTCAAATGCTAAATAACAGATACTTACGTTACTCCCAATCGTAAAACAAACATGGCTGGAGGCTAAACGCAAAAATAAAAGTATAATATGTATAAAAAATATGCTTATTGTATCTCCAACTTAAAAATAATAAATAAATTCATATAAATTCCCATGTTGTCCCAAATGTACCATTACCAGCCCAGTGTTAAACAGTTTTAACCTGGTGCCCATTAGCAAGAATTCAGAAACCATAATTGCTTTCAGTCTTAGTAAATGTTGTCAGACCAGCAAACTCACTGCTAACAGGGAACATTCTCAGAACATTGGTTAAGGCTGTCTAAAAGTTGTCTCAGAGTTATTAGAGAATTAAAAAATGTTTGAAAAACGTTTCGACAATAATCGACAATAGCGAGGTTTGTTGAACAGTTTTTCTCCTGTCAGGTAAGAAACAAAGTCACCTTCATAATTCTTCTTATTACTTTTATTTTCTTACCGTTTTCTATTTGTGCTTAGGTCTGTAATCACAATGACAATTCGATTATCGAAAAAACATGTTATTGTAATGCAGAAAATACATAACCGTATATAATGCTTAAATCTGAAGGAGTGTACACATGAAGTGATCCGTGATGTCATTGCATAACGTCACAAAAATGATACAATACTTTGCGACATTCAAATGTAGGTAACACTTTATGGTAACTTTCATGTACCAACACTAACCTACATAATGATGGTTAACAGATGATTCGTTCACATCCACTGAAACAGTCAGAAATGTAATGAACACATCGGGATAATATATTACTATTTCATATTTACATTAAATATACATTGCAATGTAAACATTAAAGCAACACATATATACATTAACGTCTGTTAATGACTTACTAATGACAGTTATTATAAAGTGTCACCCGGAATAAAATGAACAATCAGTGGCTACACGACGCACAGAGAAGCGAGTCAACAAACCAACCAACAAACGTAAGTTATAAAGTTATTTCCCCAAAATGGGAAAAACGTCATCAACTTTGGATTCAGCGGTGAGTCCAACTCAGAAGGCAAAAAGAGACTCTTAGAGATCGTACAAAAATAGCATGTGTAAAAACGAATCAGTCATTTTTAAAGTCTGTCGAACTTCCAGTCCTCCCGAGAAGGCCAGATCATTCCGTCCGGGTGTGTCCGTTATAGTTTTATTTTCCGTAAAACATCTCCAGGAGAAGTTCCTCCATGCTGACGGTCCCGATAACCGGCTTGAAGAAGAGACCCGCCACCACGTTGGCGTTGATGGATCTGAGCATGGAGAGGGCGACGAAAAGTTTGGCGAATCTCCCGCTGTCTCCGCGGTGAATCATTTTGACATACTCATTAAGCGCCTGGTTCGCCTCGCTCTGCAGGGCCTGGATGTAATGTTGACACTGCAACCCTGACACATCTTCAAGAAAACGAGAGATGGAAAGACACCGGTTACGTGCACAGCATCTGCTGAAGTATCACTGAGAAATATCAACGTCATAAAACAGATGCACTGTGACGTCCTGATTAATCATTAAGTTAACTTTTATAATAAACAGTCGGAAATAACAAAACACATTCATATCTGAATATGAACTACTAATTTATTTATTACAATTCACACTTTAGCCCTTAACACTACAATGTTTAATATCTATGTTAACATTTTAAACAGGTTGAAAACAACATATACTGAGATTAATAAATGCTGTAGCAGTATCGTTTATTGGAACCTTATTATAAAGTGTTTCCAAATATAATTTTTATTTATACATACTAATACGACTATGTGACGACTTTAGAGTTTGGATAAATAGGCGGCGGTGATATTTTCAGGTATGACAGCAAAGCGCGACTCACCTGGGTTAAACAGAATTGCGCCTTTCAGGTACGCGTACTCCTTCGTACTTATATCAAGTCCCCAACATTTCCTCAGAAACATTTTAATACCCTGAACATCTGTCAACGCCACCCCGGCATTTGTACTCTGGTTCTCCTGCTTGTCATGTCCGCTTGTTAAAATCCGCTGTAACATGCTCGGTTCTGGAGTCTCAGAGGTCTCAAAGTCTATGCTGTCCTGCGCCATGCCGAGCACCAGCAGGGGTGCCCAGCCGCTCCGCACCAGCGCGTGCTGGTCATCCACGGGCAGCTCCCGAAAACACGGTACGTTCTTCACGAACTTCAGGGTCTTCACCAGAACCGCGGAGGCTGCTTTGCATGTGGTTTGAGGGGAGCGGAGAGTGACCTTCCTCTTGGAACCGCACGCACAAGCGCGCATGGAGACGGCGAGTCGCGGTGTCCTCGCCTGGTTCCCAAGTTGCGCGGACTGACTGTCGTTCTTTAAAATGCTGTACAAGATGCTGTTCTGTCTTCTTTCGCTGCTGCAGTGACAGCCGCTGTCAAAGTAAGCCATGCTGATGGTGCTCTGGGGGCGGTTATGGTTCTTTGATGAAAATAGGATGAGCTTTACGCTTGGAGATGTCCATGCACGGCTGAGGTCTGTGTGTTATCATCCGCTCAAATGCCAAATAGTTTAGAGTTTTTAAAGAACACAGAACACCTCCCACTGTCTTTCGCCTATGCGCATATAGGAGGCGCTATAGTCCCTATATAATTATGAACGGGGACAGAACTACAGTACGCACAGAAATGCGCATTGATTATAACTTCAACGATGAATGTGTTACATTCACAGACATAAACAGTGAACACATAATACATAAACAGACATTTTTATGTTTATAAATGGTGGTAATTTTGTCTATATAAATGTCTGTATATAATAAATGACATTTAAACAATGGATGGATGAATGCTTGTAGATAGACAGACAGACAGACAGACAGACAGGTACAGTAAGTACAGTGAAAGATCACAGTAAAAGCTGCCTCGGTTTGGTATCTGTCTTAGTCTGGTCTTGTCTGCTTTGACAGTTTTACAGTAATGTCATGTGTGCGTGCGTGTGTGTGCACCTGCTGTCCCCTAAAGATCCTGTGATCATTTATTATTTTTGTTTGTTATTAAAGTCCAGGGTCATCTGTATTGTGCACTGTGTGCCGGGTTTGTCTGAGGCAGACGGGGGTGTACTGATGTCATTGCTTTCCTGAGGAAGAATATAAAAGCATATTGATTTGCTGCCTGTATGGAAAGTCATATCAAGGCGCCACTCGTGAAGCTGAATAGCTGAAGGACAAGTCCATGGTGGAAATGATGAACACATTAGAATATTGTGCAGCGAAAGACATTTTGCACGACTGATCTATTTGAAAAGGAAATGTTTTTACCATTTACATCAAGGCCAATGTCAAATAAACAGCCCTCACAGGCTTTAACACCTGTCCACCCCAAAATAAAGCAACACACACACACACACAACTGAGTGTCCACAAGGTCAGCAGGTCTAACTGTTCTCTCCTACCCATCCTCTACTGTAAAACTGTAAAACTGCGACTGTATCTTTCATTAAGGCCCCTTAGTAAGTTTGAGGGCCAAAGCGCACATCAGCATCCCAGCTGACAGGGAAAGTTCTCAGAACGCTGGCTGACGTTCTCCCAAAGTGCCCTCAAAGTTATTAAAAACATTCTGGCAGTAACGTTAGTAGAATGTTTTTAACGTTCTCTATCATATATCAGAAATATTATTTTTAAGCTGTTTGAGAAACGGAAACATTCCTACAAACATTCCACGCACGAACACAGCACCGTGGTTCTACAAAAACATATTCATGTACGCAAAAAATACATCAGCGTTCTACCGTAGTTACCTCACCAAAATATGAACAAACCTGTCCGACTACTAAAGGTTACCATGGCAACTTAAAAGTGACCAATCCTGAGTAGCCACATGACTAAAGATGGCTGAAAAACACTCATTCTGTCTCAATACATTTGGGTTTGCTTGTGTTTCAATAACTGTAAAAAAAGTCATCTAGACAATCACATCATCACAAGACTAGAGTTTACATGTCATGTCACTGTTGAATTTTATCTTTGTCAACGATGATAACAATCAGACCTTGATGTTATGATGTCAAAATAACCGCATAGACTTATTAAACATGAATATAATGTCTGCTGTCTGAGCAAACAATGCAAAACATCTGCTTTCATTAAATATCAGCAATTCGTGTCATGTATAGCGTGTAAGTACCAGTCAAGATGCCTTTAATCTCTTTAAACATGAATAACCATGTGCATAAATTTACCACTCAGAATAATAAACTAATATGAAATTAAAACTCTACATCTTACATCTTTATCTGACTAAACCAGCATGTGTATTAACTTAATCATAAATGGCTAAATCAGCAATACCATATCAACAATTGATTAATTGCATTAGGATATGTAGAAATAAAACAATCACAGACTCTGTAGACTCTGAGTGTTTTCTGTTGTCTAACAGATGATACACGCTTTGAATTAAAGACTGACCATCAGACGTCCTGCATGTGTTTGAATTCCCGAGTTCATCAAAACCAGAGTTACTGCATTTCCAATCACAGCTTCATTCATCGCAAGGTCACGGCCGTTCTGGATGATTTGTGGTGTGTGCGCACGTGTGTGTGTGCGTATCTCTGCGTGCCCACATCTGCACTTGTGATTAACCAGCTGTTTTTGCTTTCTAGATTTCACACTCACGCACTGATACGTGTGGACGTCAATGAACGTTACGCTAGATGTCAAAAAGTTTGACTAGTTTAGCCATTTTCAGATGATGTTAAATAAAATTAAAATGAATAAACATTCGAAGATATTAAAATGCAACATTAGACTGATATGATATACATCATATATCCAAAAATGTTATTCTTAGGTAGTTAGTGGAACATTTTAAAAATGTTACAGGATTAAAAAAATCTGTATATTATAGTAATAACGTTAATACAAAATCTAAAAAACATTACTAGAACTTTCAAAATAACATTTTGTAATGTTTATGTCAATGAATGGCAACGTTAGGGAAACATTCTTACAACCTAAAATGGTAAACTGAGTCATTTGCCTTACAAACTAGTTTTCGTGCATTCTTAAGTAAAATATTTCATATTTTATGCATTCTTAGGTTAAAGCAGGAGCAAAAGGTTGTTTTCATGATCCGTCTGTGAAGCGCTCATGTTTACATAAACTTCTGTGTGGAAACCAAATCCACTCCCAGCGTAGTTTAGCCTCCCTTTACTGACACACATAAACACAACACAGAAACAGCCCACCGGGTTGTCATGACCCAATGAGAATACAAATTTGGCTTCAGTTTTCAACAACAGCCTTGAAGAGCTCCGTTTCTCCCTCTACGTTTGCGTTTTTTTACTCCTTTTGCAAAGACTGATTCCGTGCTTTGTGTAATTCTGATGTCACAACACGTTAGACTGATAAAATAAATAAAACATTGCAAGAAGCACGTAGCCTCGTGTTCCCTATTGCAAACAAGGGAAAGCAGGAAGACAGAGTTTGCCTTTAAAAACAGAACTTGCATGAACATTTTGTGTGCTTCTAGCTGGCTTGTGTTATGAGAAGTTCTGTCTGTTACTATAGTAACTAACTCGAATTTCTTCCTGTCTGCCTCTATGACTTTACCCATAAAGTGATATGGCCTTGTGCCGAAGAGAGTTACAAATTGAATACTCCTTTTTTCAAGGGCTTCTGTCATTCTGTCTGTGGCTTTTAGAGGTATGGGAGAGGAAATTCATTTGACATGATGGTGTGTGCGCTCAGATAACAGCGTACAACATGTGTGCGTAACAAAAAGCTTATCTATACATCTAGTAAAAAAATATTGTTTTACAAACAAGGACTTTAGGGATGTTAAAGAGAAAGAATCAGGCGATTGTTCGGAACTCAGCGTTGATTTCTATTCACTTTCATGTAGAAATGGCCTCAGGTTACATACAAGAGCATAAATTACATTATGAACAAACAATGTAATCTTTAAACCGAGCTATAGGTTATGCTATAGTACTGCCGAGATAGAAGAGAATTAACAACCAGGCCTTGCTCACCCCAACAGCTAGTTAAAAATGAGAATGTCGGAGCATAAAAAATAACTACAAATAAAATAAACTTTCCTGGCAACATGCCAAAAACAACAACTAACGTAATTAAATTATACAAATGCTTCGTGTTCATTCAAATAACTGTGATGTCATGAAAATATACTTGATCTTCATGAAGTACCTACATGGACCCCTGGTTAAAAACCTCGAGCTTACAGCCAAATGTGTGTTAACATCATACAAACTGATAAAAGACATCAGTGACAAGCCAGCAATGAACTCAGCACAGCAGAAGTTTGCAGAAGTTTACTTCTGATTGCTCTTTCACAGCAACTGACAAACACAGTGGATCGGGGGGGTGATGGATTTGGGCATGTTTTGCAGCAAGAAGATCTTTCAGTCATCATTTTGACCATGACCTCATACTAAAGTATTCAACAGCATAAAGTGAGGCCACTGACACCAAAAGTTTGGCCGAAATTGAGTGATGCAACAGGCCTACGACCCCAAGTGCAACAGCAAATCAACTGAATTGCTGGAACGGAAAGAAATGAAGTTGTTCAAACCTCCATGTCAAAGTCCAGAAGTCAAGTCCATTGAGATGTGGCAGGAACGACTGCCCTCAGTCAAGCAATAAACTGGAGTCATGTTGAAAAGAAGAGTGGGCTAAAATCCATTCAAAATGCTCACAGGCTGATAAACTCATATAGAAAAATATTATATTTTGCTACAGGTGATTATACAAGATCCTCGAGAGATCACACTGTAAACTTCTGGAAGTGACTATTTCAATATGGAATACGAAAATCACTCCTGAAATTTACCTCAGACTATGATTTTGAATCTTAAAAACTAGTGTTACATTATTTTAGGGCCTGGTAAGGACCCAGCTAACAGGCAATGTTTTCAAAACATTGACTAATAAGTTATCAAAAAACGTTTTTGCAGGAACGTTAGTGGAAACTTTTTTTAATGCTATATATCATGTATAGCAAAAACGCTATTCTTAAATCGTTAGTGCGACGTTTTAAAACTGTTACAGAATTTAAAACGTTTGGCTGTAATGTTAATATGATGTTTAAAACTGGAAGTTTTTGAATGTTTTCAAAACTTTCAAAATAAAGCTTTGAACGTTTTAATTACTAAATGGGAACGTTAGGGAAACATTCTTACGATCTAAAATTGTTAGCTGGGCACACTTTTTATGATTTAGGCTAACAAGTAAGAAAAAAGTCATTCCACATTATTGTATAACCAAGTAACTCCAAAGTGGTTCAAATAATTAGTTCATTTATTTATTCATTCATACCTTTTATATCTTGTTTAGGGCAAAATGCACGTTTCCACGGCAGCGGTAGAAATACGCTCACTGCAGCTCACGGCGCCAACCAGCGTTAATACCACAATCCACCTCGGCAGCGTGACGCTCGACTTCCGTAGAAATAAAACGAAACGCGCACGGTAAAGGTTACAACAGGAAGGGAAATATTGAAGTGATGCTACGCATATGTGCTTATGCATAATCCAGAACATTTACAGAGGACGTGTGCAAATGACACGCTTTATAAATTAATTTTACGCTGTGTGTTTAAGCGCTGATATGCAGGAATAATGAACTCAGTCGCTGTCTTGACAGGGTGTAAATTAAGTTTTCAGGTACGCTGTACTATATGGCCATTGCAAGGTCATAATAGTTTTACAAGATATTAAAATGGCACGTCTTGTGATTTTGAAAAACGGCCGCTCCTTAAGATACGATTTAAACCAGTATGCATACTTATTTTACGTGCACACTTATCTTAACGTTTCCTTTATGTTAGCCAACCGTACCTTAAATGTACTTTAAAACGCTGTGTATCTGGACCCTCCTTTTGGACGAGGTCCAGGCTTATTAACAGAGAGGAAAAAACGTTGAGCATTGACCTCCACCTGTTGTTCTGTCATTAACCCTCCGCAAATAAATAAACTACCGCTTCCTCTGTATTTGCTTTGGCTGGCGGTCTGCGAGGTGCGATGACTGTACGAGAAGAGCGATACTCTGGAGGGCAATGGCCATGATAAAGACCAGTAGCACCCCGGTCGCCTCCTCTGCTCCCGAGACCGATAAGAGGTCGGCGATCATTTGCAGCGCTTCCGAACATGACATGAGTGATGCGCGCAGAGGCGAGATAAGCCGATTACAGAGTTTCAGCCCTGGATCTGAAAGATATGATCTTTAGAGATTTGTGAAGAACAGATACGATCCTGTGGAACTGGTTCAAGCTGGTGTAAACAGGTTTTGCCTCAGGACCCACATTTAATACTTGTGAAGTCAACATAGTACCAAACAAATACAAAAACAAACATGCCAAACGTCATTTATTAAAGGCAGAGTAGGCGATATTTTTTTCCAAAAACATTTTTTTGTGTTATTCTGCTTGAAAATCTCTTCACTTTGTGATAACAGTCACAAAGTAAAGTGGTTTAAATATATTTATATAAATGTATATTTTCTGTGGAAGGCACATGACCCTAAAATGTGCAATCACTACATTTGGTCCAAATGCAATGCTGGGTTGTTCTACTTGCCTGTCAAACTATGTATGTTAATGGCTTTGGAGATCGATCCAAAGGCAGGGTGGGATTGTATGTTTTCAAAGATAGCTTACTATTACTATCCTTTCTGTCTACCCTACTCAGAATATTAGCATGAACTGCATAGCACAAAAGTATGGAAAATTATTGATCGACACCAAAGATATAGAAAACATTTTCTCTTCGTTTAGAAAGTTGGTAAATCTACTTATTTTGATATTCAAAATATGATTTCGTTAGTTGCATTTAATTACTAGCTTTTAACATGTTTTTATTTTATTCGTCTGTGTGCCCTCCTCAGAACAGACTTGTGGTTCTGTCCCATCAGTTTAGAAACGGTGCTGCAGATTAGACGTGGCCCGTTCCGAGCCTGTTTTACACTTCAAGCAATTGTGGGAAGTTTATCGTAGCCCTGAAGCATTAAAAATATTTCTCTGAAAGTTCGGAGCTTGAAAGCTGCTCTGATGTCTTTCTCTCTTATTCTCCCATACACACACACAAACACACACAGTTTTTCAGGGTCGTTCAGAAGCAGCAGTGTCTGCCGTTTCAGCCCAGCTCAAGGTCAGCACACAGACATACAAACACAAGGTCGGCCTGTTCACAGTACATAAAGGAACAGATGCCAAGCGCACAGGTCCCTCCCTCTGCCACTAACGGCACTCAGCCACACGTCCACCAGCTTAACGACCTGGCCTGATGGCTTCCGTCTTTTAATGGACCATCAGGGTTAGCGCAGAGGCTACGCAGGTTGAGTGATGCGTTTGTGTGTTTGTATGCGTGCGTTTATCGGTGGGAATTGGCCATTGAGAGTTGAGCAAATGGACCTTTTCTACCTCAAAACAACCTGAGGGACTCATCGAGTGCACAAAGCCTGCCCTTCCTGTGGCTCTTGTGTAGCTCTCAGAGTAAATGGTTATCAGGGCCATTTTCTGCTTCTCTAGGTCTAAACTTAAGAAACTGAATGCTTGGCCCTGGCATTATCTATCGAACTGAAGATGCAACAATGGAAAGATTGTTCGCTGAAAAGTAGGACAACTTGTTTCGTATCACCTTCGAGCAAGGGCAAACAGAATTTAAAATATGTAACGTGTATAAGAAGTAATAAAGTAACTATAGAATTATATCATTTGAGCAGCTTTTCTTAGTGAAAGTAGAATGACAAAGACAGCCAGCCAAATATTATATAGTTCTGCAGACGTTCTACAGAACGTTATATTTTAAGCAGAAATTACTTTGAAAAACCGAGACTCGTTTTTATTTTTGAAATAGTTAAATTTGGTTTAAATCAATGTCTGCCTGACTCTTAAACCTAAATTACACTGAAGGACAGACACAGTATTATTTTAGGTAAATGCTTTCCACTGGCAGCAGGTGTAACTAACTTTGTGAGGTTTAAGAACCTTATTATTGGCTGGTTCAGAGCAGGGCACCTAAAATATTTTAAAGGAGATAAACCCTGAGGTCAATGTGGCCATTTAATTTAGCAAACACCACTTACCAAATCATAAAAATAAAGAGAAAAAGGAACACAAACAAACACAACACATTGCCAAGGTTGTGTAAATAATTCTGCATTCTCATTTTTTCATTTGAATATGAAAAACTGTTACTACAGGAAGATTTGTTTAGACAATCTCAATAAACCAGCTGTCTTAAAGATTTGGGAAAACATATATACGGTACAGTACATAAGGATTCATATTAACCTGGGCCTGATTACAACTCGCTATAGTCTGTGTGGTCAATACATTTTTATTATGTTATATTGTATGTAGCTGTTTTATTCTACAGGAATATGAAGAATTAAGATGAATGCAGGTGAGGTTTGGGGACATCATTCAGTCATCAAAACTAATGTCAGGTTAAATTAAGCCATGTTTTGTTTCATGTCTAAAGAATCAGTAAAATGGCTGGTCTGACTTAGCTATTTTTGGAAAATACTTTTGGCAATCAGAAAAAATGACACAGCAATGATAAAAAATACTGCCTAAATAATAAGCCAAATGTTGAACCTATATGTACATCTGTATGTAACTATAAAAATGGCAATTGACTTTAACCCTTTGCCTCCTTGGGTACTTCAGTGTCTCAATTTGTCTTTATACCAACACCTCTGTCACCTTTCCTCATTTAAAAGCTGAACTCTCTCCTCACTGTCTTTGAGAATTTCTCCTGGTCTCGGGTTACCCACAGTTCATCTGGCTCTGTGCCTCTCAATCACCCAGCCGCCTATGCGGGTGGAAGATCTGTCAGTGGGTGTCGCTCGCCCGCCAGAGATTGATAGCCGTGGCCTTAGCTGCTGAAACTCTGCCACCACGGTCCAACAATTTTACATATTAATTTATGTTCTGCAAAGTTGTAATTGAGAGAGGAGGAGGGGGCGGGCTATTTGGGAAGAGATGAAAGCCCCTTTCCCTATGATTTATGAGCCCTTCATCACCTTTTGTGAGGCCCATTTAAACAGGGCATGTATACGTTGCCTTCACAGGTGAGTGGAACAGGGTCATGTTTGCATAAAAGCCTAAATTATGGGCGGAGTTATGTTGCTATGCAGAGGGCAGCAGATAGGATTGTGGGAGGAGACAGAATTGAATGTCTTTTATTGAAACTAAGATTTATTTAACTCTGTTCATTAAGATGTCTAGTCAGGATGAATGTAGGGCACTAAACACATCAAATTGTGTCCGGTGTAAAATTGTCAATGACAATGGTTGATTTGTTACAAATAAGGGGTTGTTTTCAGCCGGGAGGTGTGCTTGAGAATGTCAGTCAAATTATTATTTATTTTAAAAGGTTACTGCCTAACTTTTGAGAGACAATTTATGTCATAACTGTAGATTTATGTTTTTTCCACCAAAGTACTACCAACTCCAAGCCGAACCTTAAAGAGCTTTGAAAGCATAAGATTCAAAGCGATCTCTGAAGCCACGCCTCCTGCGATACTCAAACACGCCGATGACAGAAGATTGTCTATGTGCGCAGGGTGCACAGAAGTATGCAAATACAAAGTTTGACAGCCAAGTAGGACATCCTGTCATTGCGTTTGAACCAAATGCAATGATCGGACGAACATTTTATGGTCTCGCACCTTCCACAAATGATATATTTATATGTAAATATTTTAGACCACTTTACTTGGTGATCAGGATGTGAACCAGCATAACAAAAATGTTTTTAAAAATAATCACCTACCCTGCATTTAAAGCTACGTTCTTTGATCTTGAGACAGTATGACACTCATTCCGGTAGCATCAGGTCTGGTATGTACTGTAATATGTGACACTTTTGAATGAAGACATGATATGCTAATATTTGCAGACGCGTTTATCCAAAGTGACTTACATTACATTTAGATATTATCAGTCGGCATTATTAGGCAGGGGCGCCGCTAAGGGGGGTAAAGTTAGGACAATTCTAAGGGCCCACGCCCTTAAGGGGCCCCCAGAGATCTGCTTTATTAGTAATAACACTACTAGGGGGGCCCAACCTCATATTTTGTCATAGGGCCCAAAATTGCAAGCGGCACCCCTGTTATTAGGTCTCCATGATATAAACACAACAGCATCTTTGTCCTGCTAACACAATATTCTACAAATTAAGCTACATTAACACCTTTTCAGCTATCAACCCAGACTTCTGGGCCAAAGCCATAGGCTAATTACCAGTAAAAGGCAAATAGCACCTAAAGAAAACGTTGGTTCCAGTCTTGAAGTGCGATGACATATTTTAGAGTTTGGTGCTTTAGTTTGGATCTAGATGTATTTAACAGTGAGATTTGGATAAATCTTTTGTCTCAAGGCCTCACTGCATAGTGAAGGTCGAACACTAGGTAGCAGCGAGGGCCTTGAAGTATTCATTGACTAAGAAAGTGTGCGCTTTGTTCTTGCACTTCTCAATGTCAGCTGGCAAGGTAATATACGCAACGTTTTCTTCTCATTTCGCTTGTGCTGATGTAATTACAAACAAAAGAATGGTCCAAGGCTGCTGCAGAAAACAAATTTAAACCGTTAAATTAGATACGCCGTTTGTACATCTACGTACCCTCATTGTAGTTTGTTCAGAGATGTCCACTCATTTAAAGGAGTAATATACACTCTTAAAATAAAGGTTCTTTAATGGTTCTGCACAGGGATGCCATAGTAGAACCATTTTTGGTTCCTCAATTACCCATTAAGTCAAAGGTTCTTAAAAGAATGATTTCTTTCTGATCCTTTAGAGTATAAATAACCTTTTTTCACTACAAAGAACCTTTTATGAAACAGAAAGGTTCTTCAGATGGTAAAGTGTCGTTATGGAACCATACAGGCAAAAAAAGGTTATTTTAGGTATTGTAATGGACCTTTTATGAGCATACTCTACAGTCTTGTTTTTTTCTTTAAACCCGTTTCTGCGCACTTGAAATACTTAGAACTTCTCAAATATTCTCTGATGACATCAGAATAATTTTATCTGTTCAACTACAAAAATGACAATAGAACATCATTAAAGTATATCCAGCTCACTGGCAAAGATACATTCCTAGTAGTTCTTGATTTAACAGTTCAAATATCTATTACAAAGGATAAATAATTAGTTTTGAACAACATAAGGTTTACAGAAAAATGACAGAATTCTCATTTTTGGGTCACTCGTTCCTGTCTGGGATTAACAAGCATTCGATTCAACAGAGTGCTGAACGCGCTCTCTTCCTTTTTGTCTCTGCTTGTATTTTCGAGCCGTAAATCTGATCTGTCGCCTGTAATAAAACTCATTTGCTGAACTGAGGATGTGAATAAGGACAGACAAGGTCAAGGCTGTGGGGTGGGGGGGGGGGCTCTACTGTAGCATGATTAACTGATATGATATTACATCCTGTACGCCAGGATAGAATTCAAAACGTTTTTCCTATAATCACATTTTCTCTCTCTCTTTCACACAAAAACCAAGGCATGAAAATAAACACATGGAAAGTTTTGATTAAATTCTCCTTGATGAAAACATTTCAATGCACGAGGCCTTGAACATACTCACATCCCTTAAGACAGCACGCCATAGACCAATACAGACTCATTAAAAGGTTTCTTCGTGGAATACTGTCTGTTTCTCCTTTCAGGCGTGTCCAAGGCTCA
>JAZGTI010000407.1:0-66708 GCA_036877585.1 Botia kubotai | reverse complement strand
GCACACGTATACCAGGAAGTCTTGTGACACGTAACACATTAGACCTGGCACAAACTCCACCTGTATGAATTGTCAATGATAAATAATCTTAAATTCATCGACCTGTTAAAAGTATTTCCTATTCAAAGAAAATGACTTGACTTGAATTATTTCATTCCTGTGACAAAAAATCTTTAACAAAACACAAGCTTTACATTTCTGCCTCGTTCGTTGCTTGATATATATGCACAAAATCTGCAATCTGTAACTTCCACCTCTCTCCTGCCATCTCTGTTTGAAGCATAAAATTGCAGATTACATTTCATTATGAATGAAAGGTCAAATGAAGCCAAACGAATTAAGGCATTTTGTGGAAAATCCGAAACGACAGCTCATTTTTAACCCAAAAAACCATTACAGATTGCAGCTTTAATACAGATGTTATTCATAAGTACACAGGTAATTCACCTAATCCAGTCACTTCTATCTCTGTGTTAAACAGCAACCGAACAAGTGCTTGAGGGAAAGCATGACGCCATTAGAAACAGTAAGCAGTTCAGAGCTTAGCAAAGAGTCACTTCCACAACACCACCAAAAGATGTAACTATTATCTAACAAGTTCGTTCTCCTTCCTAGGGAAAGCATTTATAATTACTGTACATGTGTTTATTGATAATAAAGCATTTAATAACATTTTTAATTTAGATTATATTCTAGGCTAATATTCAACATGCCAGAACGATATCTATCTATACGAGCCCATGTTATTTTAACCTCAATGGGAATGATGAATTCTAATGTGCCATCTATATGATCATTGTACAAACACTGTCAACACCACTCTCACGCATCAATACAGTTCATCAGTGTCCTTTAACATAAGCCACGTTAATGCACAGATTCCTGCTGCTTAAGCGAGCTGAGCATGTATCTTACAGAGTATGTCTGAGGCATACCCTTACAAAACCAATATGGTATGCCTACCTTCTCTGTCCAGAATGGGCATCTGGGGGGGTGCGCTGCACTGCCCTAAGACAAGGAAAGAGGGGACCTCCAGAAGTAAATATCAAAACATACCATCGGTACATATATTTGCCAAGTCAAAACCGTTTTACTATGTAAGCTGTGACATTCATGTATATATTCAGAATGACCCTTAAAATGCTAGCGGGGAAAAGAACTATGAAAACTTTGTGGTATCTGTATGATTTATGAATATGAGGGAAATGTGATGCTTTTCCCATAATCTTAAGACCTCCAGCTGTAAACAGCTGAACATATTGTGTGCACAATTTTGGCAGATCTTAAATGTAAAAAAAAAAAAATCTATTAAAGAAAGCGAGCACTCATGCAGCTAGAGACAGTCAAAACTTCCATCAAGCCCATTGTCCTGAATATTATATATCTGAAGAGTTCAGCAACTACACTCAACAAAGTTTTGAATCCACTTTTTTTGCGCACTGTGCTTTGTTCTTAAACCCATTCGAATAACGCAAGCTCCACTGCCCACAAAACTACATTTTCTACAACCCGCTTAGACTTATAGTAACTAGTAACAGCACAATTATTTGAAATTACACAAATGAGAAACCTGATGCAATCTTGTATAGCGCCACACTATTGTGCGACCAAACTCGACCGCCTCAAAGAGACCGTTCGTCTGGAGCATGCACATTTTGTAAGCCACTCTGAAGACCAATGAAACAAACCAAGTATGAAACGCTTTACTATGAACCTCACACAAGCTTGGAATATGTGTAGAAGTCCAGTGTTTCATTAAGACTTGTTGGGAATCACTATAGTACACTACACACTAAACTTAGTACACCCTACAGACTAGATGCCGTTATACTAAAGCCCGATGCCGTTTAATAATTGAACAAGACCATGAAGCAACTTCAGTTTATATTTAATTACAGTTCTACTTTACCAAAGCCCAATGTTGCCAATCACAAACAAACATCTGTTATATAGCTACAGAAAACGCACAGATACATGTAGCTTGCACCGTCTTTAGGAAAACATAAAATGTTGACTGAATGTTTAAAACAAAAGCCTGGACATTTAGGGGAGGACAGAATTCTGGGAATTTAGCACAATTTGCTGTGAGGAAAAAAAGGATCGCAAGATGAATAGTGTATAAATAATGTCAGGGATATTTCAACACCCTGCTAGTGATGAAAAAATGATCATAAAAACCATGTGGAATGCATGACAAACACAAATGCAGCACAGAATGTGTACTCACCATTGAAAAGCGTTGTAATGGAAGTAAACCAAACCAAGGCCATATAAAAAGGCAGGATTCTGAAACGAGGAAAGAACAGCTTTAGAAACACCATGAAAGCACTAGAACTCATCACAGAAAAATGCATAAACAAATGAAGTACTTTATATTTTTATATTATATTTTTAGACAATGGCCAAAGTGCTGTGCACGTGTAACTGCAGACTTTTAATTACGTGTGTTGACGGAAACCTCCAGAAATCTGATAAATGAATGTAAAAGACTGTGATGGCTTCCACTCCTGACGGGGCTAACGCTTCTGCATGCAACAGGGAACGGACACACCTGTGGCTGATGAGTGTGTTTCCCTGAGAACTGCCAGAGTCTTCACCCCCACCCACCGCAAAAGGTCAAATTTACATAACGGAGCGTTCGGGTGCATATGGATCAATGAATTATGGTGACGTAACCTTTTCATCTCTCATCTCAAGTGTGACTCAAACCGAAAGCCGCTGTGGCTTGTCTTCCCCGCAAATGCACTTTTGCTAGATGATATGGCTAGTTAACAAAACAGTCAGAAAAGTACTAGTTTTACGGGTGGGTGGTATGACCAAAATCACATACCACAGAAAAAGATAATTGATGTAATAGAATACATCACAATATAATAATTTATACGGTCAACTTAACTTAAAATGCTATTTTAGTTAACTTGTTAGACAAATCTAAGCGAGGCACACATATTTCGAAATCTTAAATAAAAAAAAAGGAAACTTACTGCAAATATTTTCCATATCAACAATCAAAAACACAAATACTGGACTTCTGTGCTTAACACACCTTTAGTAACTGCCATGACAAATCACGTCTTTTTAAGGCCATGCTGAAGTCAACAGATAAGCGATTTCATTTGAAGTAATGATTTAGTATGTAAATATATGTAAAATCAAGAAGTCAACGGACTGAGCCGAATGCTGAGGGTGACGTCATATTCAGAATGCGTGCCGATTTGTGAAAGCTTAAACCCAGTTTTGCATTTCTGACAAACTGTAAAGCTAGGCGAAGTTCTGCTCGACTCACACACAGTCAGGAAGGAAATAATGATGTGGGGCTTCAACGACAGGCATGACAGCGCATGCTACTTATACACTGTTGCCTGGAAAGACCTCGGACGGCATTGTGAAGTCAGGACAGGCGCAGAAAGAGAACGCTGGAGGAGCATTGACTGCATGCAGCAGAGCAAGTGAGCGCGAGGTCCATCATCCTGACAGTCTGACAGTACTGCACGCTGCACGCTCCTCACACACGCATAAATCACACACAGCTGTCTGACTGCTGAGGCAGCACCCTTAACCCTTTCAGCACAGGCACTAATTTGGAATGTGCCCTGCTTCTCGAAGCAATAAATACATTCCGACTCCAGAATATCAGAATAAAAAAAAACAAGTTTTCTAAAAAGTATGAACGCTTCGATTTTCCACAGCTGCAGACGGCTGATGTTTCCACTGGCAAATTTTCCATTCAGTCGTCCAAACTAAATAGCGTCAATGCAGAAAACATAATTTATAGTACAAACGATAAGGACGAGGCTAATATCTTACAATGGCTGTAGGACTTTAGTTCAACAGTTCTGGAAGGCAAGTTCCGTTAACCGTATGCTGATGTTTAATCCCTTATATGAGAAAGATGACACGTTTACACTGAACAGCCATATCTGAAGTCAACAGCACTCCATCGCGGACAAAGTTTGGTCTGTTGTGGAGATTTCACAGCCAGGAGTATCTCTTTTATTTGATGAGAAAACACTTAAGAACCAGAACTGTCAGAGAACTGCCGTCATCCACCACCTTGGCACCACATCCAAAAACGATTCAAATTACAGCCAGCTACATCTAGCCAGACACATCAAACCGCTTTGCTTTCACTTATAGTGAAATCAGTGGCCCTGTTCACACCTGGTATTAACATCTGTTTCAGGTGATGGTAGTGATTAGCCAATGACCACCTGGAAAAGTGGTTTGTGTTTAATAAATTTAAGACACGCTAGACATTTTTACACCTATATCTAGCACGGTTCACTTGCGATCGGATCACCTGAGGGGAATGTTAATACCAGGTGTAAATGGGGGTTAGTGCGCATATGCGAATCAAGCGTCGCTCACCCTCCAGTAGTCTGACTGTAAACTGTAGTATCTCTGGTATGCAGATAATGCTGAGGGGGAAAAGAACACAAAAGAACAACACAAGAAAGTGAGACTGATGATCAGATTATTAACGAAAGAAGAAATGAAGCTACTTAAAAAGTTCAGAACTTACCTTTAGGGTAATCTTCCAGTAAGAGGTTGAAGTGACCTAACTGGCAAAACACCTCTGGCTCCACTTTTCCTTCAGCTTTTAAGATATAAACGTCATAGCAACGAACGGCCTATGAAGTAAATAATAAATATGAGAGACTCAGTATCAGAATGGTCACCTGGAACAATCAGTTTGGAAAAAAATTAAACCAAGTTCTAAAATGATTAATGTGCCTGTAATCTCTAAACAATGATCTTACAGACAAAAAAAGTGACTTAATCGTTGTGGTCCACAGTTTTATTTTGGCAGAGAAACAAGCAATGCATTTGTCAAAAACCAGTTGCTGCAAATGAAGGTTTGAGTGGTATGTATGCCTTTTGTTGTATGTATCTGAATGGGGGCTGCAAGACAAACTATTTAGACAGCAACCGTAGATTTTACAGATTTTACAAACTAGGCTATATGAGGACGACAATTACAACATCCATTTTGATGAGAAATGATTTTATACACTGAGTCTTTTTTTAGTTAGCAGAAGGGACAAAATATGTCGCAAGATGTTCTGATGAGGCCGATTATATAAATTGTAACAAGAGACCCAACTTCTAATGTATATGTAATCCATGTAAAACAGCGAAGACATTGTATATAAAATGTATTTTCATATCGCAGCATCCTTTATTACAGTCACACATGTAAAGTGATTTATCGATGTAGGATTGCATGCATATCAGTATGTGATTGATCAATATATTCATGCCTGCCAAACTATGACGGAACCTAGCTGAATATTAACATCTCTCAGTGTGTTAAAATGCTATAACATGCATTAGACTGCAGATTATAAAGTTGCAAGACACAAACTAAACACCTGAACTGACCGCATTACGACAAAGGTGTTGACTGACTTGTACTTTAATCTTTTCTCAGTCTATTTGGACAAGAGACATCTTTCATAAAAAAGTGAGCTTTTTAAACCGCACATATTGCACATGACAGCATCTACTATTCAGCTACTAATCTGTAAAATTATATTAACACAACAAAAACCAACAATGCTCTGTTAAAACTAAGCATGCATTCTTGTAAACGCTCTGCTCAAGGCCTCAGAAGAGATGCTGTCTGTATCTGGGGCACCATGATTTGACAGACGTGGCTATTTCGCGAGTTACGCAGTGACAAACCGACAGCACTGGGCCAAGTGACAGAGGAACGCACACATCTCTAATTGAAGCGTCTCACATCTGTCATCTCCATCAGAGTCACCACAGCCCTAAAATGCCTGGGCCATTGCAGAGATGGTAATTAAACATTTCTCTTCCAAACGCCAAATGATTCGGTTGAGAAGATCTGGAAATGTAAATATACACCTGCAGACTTGGCCAGGATGCAAAAGGTTTCACACGAATGATCAAGAGAAACCACAGCCAGATGATCAGCATCAGATACATCAATTATATCAGTTAGGGAAGGTGCTGAAACTGGTCTTCATATAAAGTCAATAAAAATTGTAAATCACCTTTTAGCTTTTCTTGCAGTACTATTAAATGATACACTGAAATTCAGATATTCCATGCAGCCTCTTAACATGAGCTCATAAGACTGCATGCATAGTTACACAAGAATGAAAACAAACAAAAACATGATCTTATTAGTTTTTTTTAATAAACCCTCCCTCATATGACTGATTCCTTGGTGCACATTCATATAACTAGAATTTTTGCCTTTAAATCGTTACGGTCTACTCTGTCTTGTAATCAAAATTAATCACTGCTGGGTTTTTGGATTTTTTTAATCAGTGTATTAGCTCAACAGTTATCAGTGTATCGTTGTGCACACCCATTAAATACAAATATTTATTGTTATGTGACGCGTGTCAAATGACCAATGAAAACTGTTTAATGTTTAATCCACTCAATAAGTGGATTTAATGGGTCACTTTGTACTTCATTTCTTTACGACTTCACCGAAGCAAGCCACTGTCGTACATTCTGTGCATTACTTTGACATTCTTTGCCTTAAATACACATATGCATTTATCTATTCAAACAATACACAACACAGACACAACATTTAAAACGAAAAGGAAAGCCAGGCACGCAACCTGGCAAAGCAAAAATCTAACTTGCTTAGCCATATGACAAACCCATGGCTTTATAAACACTGAAATAAGCCACAGTTAATTTTAAACCAGACGTAAACGCTCTAAAAGTACTTGTAAACGATGATCAGTTCGTTTTAAGCCAGACTGATGAGATCAGACTTACAAACAATCCAGTAAAGTTCACATGACTCTCCTCTCATGCAGTTATGGCCGGTCAGCATCATGCTAACCTGCTACCATGTGGCCACTGGCCAGCGCCGGTTAAATCTCTGTTTCAAGAGATTTACCTATGCTAATGTCTGTACAGTAGGTCTAAAATCGGCAAATAAGCTTAATAATTCACAACGTCGGTTATACACAAGGGGTTTATCGGCATTAAGCAACAGATGCAGGTTCTGGCTCAATATGAAGCGCCATATTACGACACTTTCTATACAATTAAGACACGTCATTCGTGACATCTTTCGACTGTTTTCCCGGCAAATGGGATATTCAAATAGATGCAAAGAAGGGAAAATTAAACATTGCCATTCCCACGAAGCTTAATCCTCCACACTGACAACGGGAAACCATGTGAAATTTACCAGGAATTACCATGAAAAGCTGGCATTCATTTACACCGAGATAGTTAAACAGGTTATCAAAGCGTCTACTCGTCGAGCTGTGTGTTCAGAAACAAAAATAGTACAGATAAAGTAAATCTAAGACCAATTCAGAACGCACGGTAACTACAAGCAAACTGACGCAAACAAAACATAACGCAAACTCCACAATCATTGCCAACGCTAATATTGCAAATAATAACTGCAATTAGCAACTATAAACCTCGATCACTGACATGCATAGTCATATAATAAATTACATAATACACTATGCATGTACAAGACGACATTTCTCTATGTAACGTGTACATTGTAGCTGCAACTACGATGCAATTAAAAGTATAAGCAGCACAAATGCTGTTTTACTGTGTACACGGCACATATACAGTGAAAATTATGTTTCTTGTGTTTATTCTGCGGGCAGTGCAGAATGAGTGTGACTGCTGTTACATTTCAATTTCTTACGTGCAATTTATAAAGTAGTTATTTGTCTTTATTGCCTCATCGGTGTCTTGCATACTGCGTTACTGTATGTTGCATAATTCATGTTTTTCACTGCGTAATAAGTACATATTGTGCGGACTGCGTCTGGCGGATGGTGCATTTTAATTTCAAAGTATATGTCCATCTATCTGTAGATCCCCATCAGTCTCGTACCTTTAACAGCAAGGCCTTCGTTCTGGCGCCATCTTCATGAAGCCTCTGAAATCCAAACAGTGTGCTGCAAATAGAGGACAACACAGGCGGTTCCGTGTTACTTCACCTGCAGCGCATTCATTTACACAGCTCTAACACAAGAAGAAGGGTCGTGAAAACGAACGAAGGGTCACAAGCAGACGCAAAGGGGCTTTATCTGACCTGTCTACGCCGGCTAAGCGCTCCTTTTCTTGCGCCGTAAGCTTCGGAAAGTCCTCCTCGGTTTCACTCGCTTTTCCCGCCGCCATTTTCTTTTCCTCATCACCAGCAGCAGCAGCAGCTACAGCGGCCACCGACACTCCGCACGATTTCATAGACAAAAAACTCCAGCGAAATTATTTACGCACCGCAAGCCGAGCACCTTTTTGCGCGGATTCGCACGCGAAAAGAAGACGGAACGAATCCTCCCAGGAAAATCCTTTCCTCCAAACACCCTCTTTTTCACATCGTCCTCGACCCCAATGAATCGTGGTTAGCGGGTACGACGAAATGCATGCAAAACGAGCACTGTTGAGTTTTACGGTAAATTGTTATTTAGTAATATCTCAAACTTCCCCCTAGTCGCCAGCTCAAACTTGTTATAATTGTGTCACTCAAGCGAACCCACGCCGCCGCCGTCGGAACGCCTTCTCGGTGATTTTGACCAATGGGTGTTTTCGATGACGGCCACGTGACTGGCCTTGTCTCGGGATCCTTTTTTCATATAAACTTTCAAGGGGGAGGGTAAAAAACAAACCCCTGAACTTTACGACGGATCCTCGCCTGCTGCAATTGGCTCACCTGGATTTATTATGATTACGTAACGCCAACATAAAACGCATTATTGGATGCGGCATCTGTCTGTTTGGAAACACAGGGTTTGAGGATGTTTAGCGCGTTATCTTTACGATTGATATGCCGTTTAACGAGAGCCAACGAGACAGAAGCTAAAGCAAAAAGCCATTTAAGGATTACAATCGCAAGTTTTTTTAAGTGCAGGTTAGTTAGGAAGTTAACCCAGGGCGACTTTTTGTCTTTCTTTTGTCTTCTTAATTGCTAAGACAACAGACGTAAAAGAATAAACAATAACGAACAAACCAGGAAGAATAAGACGACCGAATAATACACAATCACAACAATACACACTATGGTAGGAGACAATACAGAGTCAATACACAATATGACTACTTAAAAACAAGATTTAAACACATGCTGCCTGTTTTTTAAGCATTAAAACAATAAATAATTTCACAATATATAAAAATAAGGATATAGTGTAGATAATAGTAGTTTCTTTCGGTTTGATGGCGTCGACGGTGCTAAAACATTATTTTAAATGTGAAAGACTAAATTAAAATAACGAATAAATTAATCATGCACTTATATTTATTCTGTTTGCAGCACTGAGTCGACCAGCTTTCGTAAGTGAAAAGGCCCGTGGAACATATGATAAGAACAGTTTTATTATAACAATACACTTTAAAAGATTTGTGAAACATTATTGTGAATAGCTCCTTTAAGCAGTCGTATGAGTCTGTGACCAGTGGTCGCACGTAAACTGCGGAGGATTTTACGTAGAGCTACAGCGACTGCGAACGTTGTGAACGCTGCCTCATAAAATGGCGGATCGCGGCGAAGGTAAATAAATGGGCAAAACAAACATTTAAATGAATGGTCTTAGTTAACATATATGTTCGTTTGAGCTCGTGTGATTTATGCTATGCTATTTTAATCGTTCCCAGTTTAGCTGATGTCCATGCTAATAGATTACTGTGATAGCTAAAAATTCACCCTTTGTGATTCGTTCTAATTCGTGTCAATTTAAAATAAATCTAAGGTGTCCTCGCTCCCAAATCATGTTTCTGTATATTCTGTAATAGTATAGAAATATATTCCAAGGCATAACGTGAAATGTAAAATGCTAGTTGCATGTCACAATTTTGTGTCATTGTTTAGCTTTTAATCTTTTCATTAAAGATATTTATTATAAAGATATTTATTAAGAGGCTTATACTGTGTATCCATATTTTGTATATGTTTTTTAATATGTATTTATATTTTGGACCATGAGAATATAAAAAACACTGTGTTCTTTCTATAATGTGTTGTCTTTGATTTCAGATGTAGATGCAGAGAGTGAAGATGAATTGTATGAGGTTGTTAATATCACAGATTATGCCAGGAATCATCAGTGGTGGACCCGTGTTTTTGGGAATAATACAGGACCCATTGCGGAAAAGTACTCAGTGGCTTCCCAGATCATGATGGGTGGGGTGACGGGATGGTAAGTTATGATACAAAGATCACATGCTATTTACTGTGTGATTGGTGAACTTCATTATTTTCTACTGTGATGTATGAAAATAAACAAAATAAATGCACAAATAATTCATGTGTCCAATCAAACTGCCTGTGGTTTAGGTGTGCCGGCTATCTCTTCCAGAGGGCTGGGAAAATTGTGGCAACTGCTGTTGGAGGGGGATTTCTTTTGTTACAAGTATGGATCATCAAAGAATCCATTGTTAAAAATCCAATATGCCTCAATATCATCTTGACTCTGAACAACATCTTTATTTCAGATTGCCAACCACAGTGGTTATGTGCAGGTGGACTGGAAAAAAGTGGAAAAGGATGTCAATAAAGCTAAAAAGCATTTGAAGAAGAAGGCAAACAAAGCGGCCCCTGAGCTCAATTCATTTATAGAAGAGGTGAGTATTGCTGTCATATTAGGATTCAGATGTTGTCTTTTCTTTGTATATTTTGCGATATAGATATTTTGCACTTCAAAGAATTCTATGGAGTAGTTTGTATTATTGTTTGGTGCATGAGCTAACACTTAAGCAAGCTGATATATGGTGCATTCTGCTTTCTCTAAATGGCACTTTTTGTTATGTAGGCTACAGAATTTGTGAAAAGGAATATTGTTATCTCTGGTGGATTTGTTGGAGGATTCCTGCTGGGCTTGGCATCCTAAATAAAACATGGACGTACTGTATTGCCACTGATTAGGTGTCTGCCCGGTTATATTTTCTCTTATCTCAATTTCACAACTGATATTTCATTGTATTGTAAAAGGTACTGTGTGCAATGGACATCTGAAGAACCATGGGTGAACATAATACTATAAAATGTTGTTCTTAACTGTGTATATAGCTTAAATATACTTGACAAGATATCTTGCGCCTGTTTTGTAGCAAATTGTGCCAACTTGTTTATTGCTATGGTGTTTATTTTCAGCCTTTTGCTTATTGTTTATTAATAATACATTAAGTCTGTTACATAGAGAACTTCAATAATGTATGTGTTATGTTTTGCTTTTAAAAGTGCATTACGTTAATAGAATAATATCATTAATATCTACATGTCAAAAGCATGCGTTATTATTTTTGTTACTATATTTCTCTTACTGATGTATTTAATGAGTATACAGTATAATCCACCAATTCATAATGTTTGTGAAAATAAACAGTATCTGTTTCTGGTTATTTTTTGTTATGTGTTTTTATCTATTTAGTATGCTTGCCAGTGTACTTCTGTGCCTTCTGTTTTGGATCTGTAGCAGCAGTTTTAAGTGCACTCAATGTGTAAGACAACTCCGTGTTGTCTTAAACTGCTTGTTCATAAATTCAGTTTATAGGAAAACTCCTGAGATTGCGGATTTCCCCGCAGTGAGAAAGTCTAAAGGTCTAAGTGTGTATGGACCAACGTTACCCTTACAGTGTATCTAATGAGAAAACATTTACAGGACAGTTGTTAAACTGTGTTTAAGCAGACAAAAACAACTTCTGGAGGTGTAAGTACATTTATATAAAAAAAATAGTTCTAGCAAATGCAGCGTCATGGAGTTTCTGTTTCACGCAGGTATCATAGATGCTTGGTCGTGATGATTCAGAAGTTGGACGACAGCGTGGACTCCTGCTGACGTCATTTATTTAAAACGGAGACTATTCGATAAATCGATATTCGATACTCACTGATAAGGAGCATATTCGACTGTGAACAATTTTTTTCATGGTTTATTGTTATTTTATTTACTTTTCATGTTACGCGTTATGAATCATAGGGAGGACCGGGAACGTTAAAGATTGCTCTTGTTGCTGCAATATATTTGATAAACGTGTTTTAAAAGGCACGTAATTAAACAAACTACCAATTTATCCTACCGCAATTTATCACGTGATCGCATTTCGTTGCCTAGCGATAGTATTTGCAAACAAATAGCTACCTTGACAACCATTTGTCCAGTCTGAAGTCCAGCGTTGAGGAAATTACATTATCGGCTGTTGCTAACCATGGCGTTGCCAATGCTGCCTGGAAATTCAATGAATAGAAACGTAAGTACTATCAAAATTACTTGCATACATGTTTTATGTGGAAAATAACTGTCTGGTTAGTTTTCTTTAATTTTTCTCTTGTTTTTTATTGTAATTTTTTAGTGACAATGTAATACATAAAAGTTTTTTTATATGAACTGTGTTCCAGCTCGGAAGAGACAAATTTCACAAGTCTCAGCATTTTGATTATTCAAACGGAGTAGCCATGATGATTGGGGCTGAAAAGCCGGGCATTGGAGGAGAGCTTCTCCTGGGGCAGAGGACAAAACCTAAGTATTCCCTTTTTCCAAAAGGTGAGGGCAGTGATGCCCCAGCATGGGTAGCCTTTGACAAACAGGTATGTAATCATTATAAGGAAATATACCTTTATTGCCCAGTGCAGACGAAAAGTACTAACATACTTTTTCTTTATAGGTCCTGTGCTTCGATGCCTATTTCCAAGAAACTGTTCCTCAAAGTAGGGAAGAGAAGTTTAGAGTTAGAAAGTGTAAGATTTACTTTTACCTGGAAGATGACACCCTACAAGTGGTGGAGCCAGAGTTTAAAAACAGTGGCATCCCGCAGGGTAAACCATTCAGATCTATGATTAGCATCCTGATTATTAACAAGCTTGTAATCGCATCCTATTTAAGTTCACATGTTTTTCTATGTAGGGACCTTGATTCGGCGCCACCGAATTCCTCTCCCAGCTCCTAAAGATGGCTGCTTCTACAACGTGCATCATTTTAATATCAATCAGGAAATAGTGCTGTATTCCAGGACCTTTATGATTACAGACTGTGACCCGTTCACGCGAAACTTCTTGAGGAAATTGGGGGTGCGCATAAAGCCAAGCGTTTCAACGCCGACAGATCCCTACACCACCCATCGACAAGAAGTAAGCGCCATATGTCTAAACTGCAATCTTTTAGCATTACGTAAAGGTTTGGTGCATTCATCTAGTTTCTCCTTGAATTTCACAGATGGAGAAGAACATGAATCCACTGCGACCCTATGAAAGAATTGATACTCTAAAGCAGTTTCTGGAAAATGACTCCAAGGTCTTGCGCTTCAATTGCTATTGGGATGATACTGAGAACATGTTCGGGGACTCGAGGGAGCTGGTCTTACATTATTTCCTGGCAGATGATACAATAGAGATTTATGAAGTTCACTATCCAAACTCTGGCCGGGACACTGTTCCAAAGTTTTTGCACAGGGGTCTTCTTCCCAAGGTTAGTATGAAAAAGCAAAGCATAAATAATTTTTAATGAGTATTTTATATCTAAACATCTTTAGGGGTTGTTTTTAAGATAATATGTCTTAAGTGAATTTTCCTTACCCCATGGGATAATAGTTTTCGTTGTTTCACATCAAAACAAACTCTAGGGAGATTTATGCATAAAACAAGACAAAAATACAGTTTGCCTATTCAATGAGACAAATAAACAATTCAAGAAAAGAATACAATTCAAGTCTCTGAAAACAAGTCTTTCTAACTTATATAACTTATATATAACTTATATAAAGGTTATTAGGTATTTTTTGTAGTAAAACCAAAATTGTTTTCTCAGTAGGGGCATTTAGCTGTGCTAAGTGATTATTTAAATGTGTGTCTGACAAATAGTGAAATAAAAGAGAAATTAGTCTTTACTGTTCAATGCAGTTTGTTCCACCTTTAGACAAGACTAAGTGGTTATCAGTTCCTCCCTCCCTCCTCTTGTGCTTGGACAAATTTCTTCATCCTCCGTGCCAAGCCTTTATCCAGACTGACAGGGCTGAAAAAACATCCAACTTCCCTAAAGCACTTTTCTAGTTTCCTCCTGCCTGCGTTACAGTCTAAATTCATTATGAAAGAAGAAGGGTTTGTTCAGCTTTTTTCTCCTGTTTTCTGTTGTCATGTTGTCGGCTCAGACGTCCTGTTGCCTTTTACTAAATGTCATCTGAAAGGTTTATTGGAATCCCCCAGTGAGAAAATAATTCTGATCCCATTTACAAAGTTGACTTGTCTTTCAAGTCATGTTATAAATATCATCTTTTCCCGTCTGCCCTTTAAGACGGATTGTAATTATTATCCCAACTATTTCCGCTGAACAGCATGCTCCTATTCCCAAACATCAGCCTGGAGAAGTAACAGACCGCACGGTCCTTAATGTGTTTGGACCAATTGGACAAGGTGGACGGTACATTTTGGACAGCCTCAAAGTGAGTACAGAGAACAAACGTTCATTGCTGTCTATGTGTAACAATTGAGGTATAGAAGAGACCTCACTTTCCATCCATTGTCATAAGATACGTGTAAAATTTGTTTAAATGAATTTGTATTAGAAATATGGGCTTTATTACCAATTTTTAATGCCTAGTTACTTAATACACCCATCCTGTATGTATTTATATTTGCTTTATGCATAACTACTCAGGTTATTTAGTTTAGTAGCCGTGTTTTAATTCCAATAAATCTTGACATTTCACAGACTGGAGCTGTAGAAGAAGAATTCTATAAAGACAGTGATCTGACCATTGGGGGCATCATTAACGTGTGGGGTCGTAGGGTGCTGATATGTGACTGTGACAACTTTACTAAAGAGTATTATCGTTCCAAATTTGGTATTGGTAAGTTATTGGCTTTAAAAGAAGTAGTGGCATGTTACAATATGTTGTAATTGTCACTTAATGGATAAATATTAATTAATGTGTGCAGTCATGGCCGAATGGTGGCTTGTAAACCAAACGTCGCAGGTTTGATTCCCACAGCTGCCCTTGAGCAAAGCACTTTTCCCCCAGTTGCTCCCGGGCGTTGCAGTGATGGCTGCCCACAGCTCCAGGCGACTGGGTTAAATGCACGGGGTCACATGCAATGAGGTCAAATTTCAAGTATGGGTCACCATACATTGACAAATACGCCACTTTCGCTTTATAAATAGCGTTTTGTAAATTAAAACGACTGGTTTCTTTATACTTCAATGCGACAATGTCCTAGCCCATGGATGTTGTACAAGTTAATGGCCACATGATGTCAGTGTTGAGTTTCAATATTACTTCCACATCAGTGACTCTGTGGTTAAACTAGGAACATCTTTTATTTAGTTCCCTATAAACAAACCGTTTACAATATTTGTGTCTGTGCCGCGCTATTGCGTTTTTGTGGTCAAATGAAAACCAAATGAACATACCAACATCCAGTGATCTGTGTGGTCTGAAAGCTGTGTATTGTTTTCCGAGTCTTCTCAATGAGACACGGTGTGCTTTTATGCCTCTAAACAACTGTCATAGCTGCTTGGTTTTGCATCGATTGATGCAGAACACTGAAGGAGCAGAACCGATTGACGCTTCAAGGGTATTCGGTTTTTCGACAGCAGATATGAGCAATGGCCAGCCAACCTCTCTAGCTTCAAACGCTTGAACGTGAGAATCATACGAGATCCGTGCCAGCAGTAACAGAATACGGGTGAATGCGCATCGGTCTGCCGTGGCTTGTGCTTCGTTATGTCAACTGAAGAGATCATACCATTGGTTACACTTGAGACTAATGGAACCAGGTCGACACAAGTGTTTGATGGAGTACTTGTTCGCTCCCTGGAGGTTAAGAGGTTACAGACTGAATTAATAGGGATAAATCAAACTCACTACGCTCTGTCTGGTCTCACTTCCTTTTCTCCGTGCTTGTGTCTGCTTAGATCTGTGTGCGTGTAGGAGTGAATGATTATCTGTCTTTTGATGTTTTCTTCCCTTGTGACTTTACAGAGGACTTTACGCCTGTCTCATGCAAGGCCCCGCCCCCTCCCAAACCAGCCAGACAGGTACCACCCTACACTGGATTTGGATCAGAGGAAGACTCGCTTTGCTCCTGTCAGGGTTTGTTGCCAAAGCCTCCACAAAAAGATTTCAGGAAGCTGATGGAGAAAGACAGGTAACCAGTATTCTCAACCTTAGATGACATGCGTATCGGTGCACATCGCAGACAGAACTGAAAAAGACTTTCTTGATCTAGTAAGCACTAATCTGATTGGCTGATTTTATGCACAGTTTTTTTTGCCTTGAGTCATCTCCACATACAGATGTGTGTTCCTAAATAATCAGAATCAACCTCATAATACTTCCAGTGTACAAGCTCCTTTTGCAAGTTGGTTTATTATTGTACATTGTTTTCACAGCTTACAATTAGTATCGCACTGCAGAATATTCTTTTCCTCTCGTTCTTTTGGACAACGCACTTTCAGACATTGGCAGGAATACAGCTTAAGAAAAAAAAGGTTCTTTTAAAACTGATTCTTTGAATCGTGTAATTTTGTTCATTTAACTATCTAAATAAAACTTTTATAGGTAGAAATTAAAGCAGCTTTACAAAGTGACAGAACAAAACCCCTAGTGAGTTAAGCACCACTAAAATGGAAGAAGTTCCTGTAAGTGAGGAAATATCCATGAAGAACCAACACCTATCCTGATCTGGCGGGCTGTGTAGGTGTACGTGTAGGATCAGTAACAAGGAAAGCGTTGCAGGTGCATAAGCAGTTGAATACTTGGCACATGTGTGTCACGTGCACGTTGGTCTATTGGGATGTTTTAAGACTTGATGAGCAAACACAAGTCCAGAGTTATAGCTCAGCTGGGCTGGCTGTTGGCTGGGGCCTACATCTAAATCAGCTGGAGTGTCAGGATGGCTCGACCTCGTGTGCTTATATTAGATGTTAAAAGTAAGGCAAGAATCTGAAATAAGCGCTAAAACAAACAGCACTTTGGGAAAGTTATAGCTGTTTTAGGGTTCGAACAGTTTCGAACACACCCCCTTTCTTCCACTGATCAGCCAATCAGGTAGTCCCACCCCAATCTCATTCTATTCGTTGATCCGTTGTTTGATATTAAACTGCCTTTGTCTCCACTCTGTGTTAGGCAAGGCCTGGTGAGCAACGTTTTGAGATTTGTGGGCAAAATGCTGACGGACAGCCCTGTCGACAAAGAGCGCGATTTTATTATATCCTTCTACCTCAGTGATGACACCATAGCAATTTTTGAACCTCCTCAGAGAAACTCAGGTATTGAGATCACATTGGCTAATTTCAGTTCATTGCAGTGGGGTTTCGTCTGAAACTATTTCTGTTTAAAACAAACATAAACACATTAAAGATTGTGCTGTATGGTAACTAAATTCTTCATGTGTGGAAGGTGTGATTGGGGGTAAGTTCTTGGAGAGAAGCCGAGTGAAGAAGCCAGGACAGGAGCTCTTTAAGAGTGAGATGTCTGAGTATTTCCAGGCTCAGGATTTGTATGTAGGAGCTAAACTACATCTGAACAATCAGCCCTTCCAGCTACTTGATGCTGATGAATTTACATTCAGCTATATGGAGGAGCATGCAGAGGAGGTAAAGCTCCTCTCACATCCTCTCTTCTCCCCTCCTCTCCTCTTCTCTTGTAATTCCAGTCTGTTTCCTCCTTCACAAAAGTCCTTTACCTGCCTCTCAATTACTCAGTTCCCCAGGTCCAATGTTGGCACCATTATAAGCAAAATAAAGTCCATCAGCGAGGAGAAACAGAAGAAGGTAAAACAATTCTTCATGATGACTGATCCAGGCAACACTGGCTTCGTTCCATATGAGTCATTCAGGTGAGGAGCTAGCCAAAACACATATTTAAAAGGAACATAACACAGTGTCCTAACCCGGCGCAATGCAACAAGATTCCCGTAAGATTTGTTTGTTTGTCCACACTGGAAGTAGAAGTGTTGTGCGACATTGTACAATAACAGCCAAACAGACCATAATTCATATGTATTGGATTGTGATGAGGACCAATGACATTACACCACTCAATATTACTTGCAGTTGAGCTGGTTAGGACACAGTGTAACAAGCAATGGTTCCGTACACAGGCTTCATTGTTTTACTATAGAAACACATACGGTCAAGTCAAAGTAGCAACAGATCTCTGTAAACTCTGTTAACCACACTGTTCTGAGATTAGTGTTTAGGTGATGTTAATGTTCCTTCGCAGGTCTCTGTTGGCAGAAATGAACGGTCAGTTGTCCGAGCATGAGATCATGACTCTGGGTCGCACATACTCCGTGCGGGAGCAGCCAGAGGTGGACGTGGGCCTTCTGCTCGCTGTGGCTCAGGATCACCTGAAGAAGAAACATTTTGAGAACTTCTCAAATATGGTGCAAGCGTTCACACACGCGGATCGGGACAGGTGAGGCTCGAACACGTGAACGGTCTCTCATGTTTCAATCCACAGCCATCATGTCTGCTGCTGTGCTAGCTTGCTAATTGCTAGTTCAAATCTAGCGTCTTTAAGAGTTTTCCTTTTTCAAAACGCATCGCTATCAAGTCTTTGAAAGGAAAGGAACCAGAATACGTACAAGAACCTTTGCCACCAACCTGCTGTAGGTCTTCTGCCATTCAATCTTCTCGACATCCAAATTACTTTAACAGCAATAAATATATTTAAACATAAGTAACCACATAAGTTGGCTGTTCATTTTGTCCTTGTATTTATTTTTCTCTTTTACCATTTTTTGTTGCATATACTGCTACATGTCGTAGCAGTATATATGCAAATGGCCAAAAGTGCACCATGTGAAATTAAACACATTTAATTTCACATAGAACCAGAACAATAGAACATAGAACAAACAATTCGCATAGAACCAGAAAACCATTTTCCCCATTGTTCTTCAAAGACGCACACTCTCGGCTCCTCAGAGAGTCACGCAGGCACTGATGCTGATCACTGACAATCACAGTGATGTAGATAGACCATCAATCTGTTTTAGATCGAGGGGCTGCGATTAGTTCCAGCGATTCAAGTGAAGCATTGGAAACAGATGAAGACCTGTGGCATGTTGCAGGCAAGGCAAATAGACGGAGGAGGATTCCGACAGGTCAACGTGCATGTCCTGTTTATGTGGCCCAGTGGAAAGTTTTGTTATTTTCTGATACGTTCTAAACATCCCGCAGATAACGAGTTCAGAATGTTTTCAGCTGTCTGACATTCCTCTGCCTGATTCCATAAGAAGAGTGTATTCAGTATGACACTAAACATTTCTGAATCAATTATGTTATTCTAATGTGTTTTGGTTGTAAAGTGCTTTAAACATCTTGGGTGGGAATATAAAGACGTGTATATCTTTTGTCTTTTGTTTCATTTTGCATTAAGACTGTAAAGAATGAGAATGAGATAAGTTGCTCATTTTATCTCATTTTATCTCCTTTTCATCTCCATCTCCTCCTATCTACTCAAACGGTGTTGTAGATCCGGACATCTCTCCTCTAAAGAGACACGGGTCATCTGTAAAGCCTTCCGACTGCCGCTGTCTGATGACCTATTGAGAGCCCTCCTCAAGAAGTAGGAACAACCCATTTCCATCTGTGAAACCTGCAGTGCGCAATGCAGCGTATTTCACCTGCTCTTATTCGTTGGCAGGTTTCAGGACGAGTCTGAGAAGATTAACTACCATGCCTTCTTATCAGGCCTCAACTGGAGGGAGAACCCCGCCCCTGCCGTGCTGCCAGATGTCACCGTGAAGGTGAGTAACGAAACGGTTTTATTTTAGACGAACAAACGTTACCTGCTTTTCCTCTGGCGGTAAAAGTGCAACATTAATCGCAACAGGGGGAAAAAAGTTGACATTTGTGAAGGCCGCAGTTAATAATAAGCCTCATTTGCACACGGTGGAGGCGTGCCACAAAATATTGCATCCATTATAACCCAAAGCCATCCGGGTTCATAACGTTTGCTTTAAAAAGATTGACAATTACTTTATTTAAATACGCTCATAAATATGTTAAACGAGCTCATATTGTGCCAGGTCAAGTTGGATTTGCACCAAATAAACAAAGTAGCATCCATAGTCAGGAAGCAGTCACCAAATATAGTTCCTTGTATCGGACATCATCCTTTGTCATTTGCTGAAGCAGCCACATGCGTTTCCCCGTGAGAGTGTTTCCGTCAGGGTCCAGGCCCTGTAACCTGTGGGCCCCACAGGCTTTGAGCACCTCCAAGCCTCATCTCAAGTAAATCAGCCTTGGGAAAAACCCACTCAACAACTGCTCTGAAGTGGAGCTTTTATTACAGAGCAGTAATTTAGCATGCCTCCTTGGAGCTTAAGCAAAACCATCTGCTCAGTGACTCACAATGAGAAGCTCCAGCTCCACATGGTCTTGACTAACCAGCAGGTGGAGTTAGTTTGTCTATAGTTGATTCGTCCACACTTTTCCTTCGCTGTCTTTTGTATTTTATCAGAGCTAGTAGGAACATTCATAGCAATTATAACTTGGAATTAGAAGCCTGTCTGCTTGTCTATCAATATATCTATCTGTCTGCCTGCTTGTCCATCTGTCTGTCTGCTTGTCTGTCTGTCTGCTTGTCCGTCCTTCTGTCTGTCTGTCTGTCTGTCTGTTTTATTGCTCTATTCTTATGTATAGTGTCTTCATCTGTTTTATTAAAACCAGATGAAGCTATGAGCTCCGTGAGAATTATGTACATGTTACATACGAAGCAATAAAATTCTCATCTGTAGCTATTCTTTTAAAAAGATGATTACAGGCCTGGTTTACTGAAAATCGTTAAACATTTGTCATGCTTTTTTTCAATAACAACTACAAGACATTTACCATGTGCTAAAGGCTTCGCTCAGTCCTGCCTGATAAATCTTTCCGCACTGTAATTTGCAGAGACAGTAAATGAGAGTCCCAGCTAAACTTTTGTGCTCCATGAATGTCTGTGAACTGCCCCTCAAACCCTGTTGTGCCATTGTTTTCAGTTTGATGTAGACTGGAGAGGAGAAGCTGCAGAACCTGCAGTAAAAACGATCAACTACTCGCTCTTGCTGGAGGACGTCTTTGGCAGCTCTGCAGACTTTAATGACAGCTGAGAACAGCCCACAGGGATCCTCATTGGCACCACAAATCTGCTCAACTTTGTGTGTTTGTGCAAAGATTACATTTACGTTGCTGCACGTTGTTATTTTACCTGTTGCATGTTACAATATTATAATACCCTCTATGTGCACCTTGTAACTTACCTTTGAGTTTCACCTCAAATTAAAAACATGCTGGAATGAGAGCAGCGTTGGGTCTGTCTTTGGTGCCTTAGGGGCCAAACGAGGTGCAGTTAAAGATTCCGTAGTTACAAGCAGCTAAAACAAACCATATTTTATATACAGACAGACAGCCGTGCATATTCACTGTGATTATGTGAATCAAGTCGTCAATAAAATACGATAGCATGCCCGGGCCATGTGAGAGAAATTGTCCCAGGATAGCTGACCACCCTAATGTTAAAATTTGCACATGCCTTATTCATAGTCCAAATGCGTATTTCCCAAAGGGCTTTATTCAAAGACCTATTGATTTAATCTCTCTCATTTAGAGAGCTCATTTCCCAGGGTAAAGGGGAAAGATAGAATATCCTCAGTTTACAATCTACATTGGCTGTTCTTACTCTGACCAGCTCTAATCTGGCATGTTATGCAATCGTCAAAGGCTGACGCTGTGTATATAAAGACAGGTTGAGCGTGTCTGTAATCAGAGCTTTTGTGATCAAGGCTTCCATGTCTGGCCAAGACAGAAGAACTGCATGACATCACTCCAGCGTTATCAAGTCTTCATTTCTGACCTTCACGCTTACTAAAATATTAGCCTCCTGTGTTAGCAGGCTTCTGTCTGACAGACAAAGGCTGACGCAGGGCACCGTCTAGCACGGTACAGCCTGGCTCCAATGGATGGGGAATGAGGTCACACTGTGACATCCCAGAATGCAACACTGTGAGGTAGTTCGATAAATCTAACATTACCATGCTATTATTGTTTTGGTTGATTTCATTTCTGTCTGCAGCCTAACCACATTTGTGGCAATAACATGAAAATCTTTATTTCATAACGTGGGGTTTGTTTTCTTATATATCTTATATAATATTAAAATAAGACTTGATATTATATAGGGTCATTTAGCACCAAGACAAACCATGAGGTTGGTGTCTTGTTCTGAGGGCAAAATGGTAAAAGCTCATGGACGTGTGTAAGAGTACATGTGAGGACCTTCTTAAATCTAAAATGACAAACAGGACACCCCACAGTCTCGTGGACTTCACAGGCACACAGTCCTTCATCCGCATCAAGCGAACATCAGGTCTGCCATTTGAGACGGGGCCAACCTTCCTTTCTTTACCAGCCGAGGGGATGGACTATATCTCTGTTCATCATTTTAATATTTCCCGGCTCTTGTTTAATTGATGTTTGTTCAATCTCCAGGGTCTTCTACAGTTTCTGCTCAGGAAAAGGTAATAAAAGTCTCAGGGGCCAAAAGATCTCCAATGATTTTTTTGAGAGGTCCACTGGAGATTGCCAAACATCAGTGTAACAGTCAAAGCCATTGAAATGTATTGCTCAAGTTATTGGCAGGCATCCTTTAGCCAAAGTGACATGCAGTACACTGGCTATAGGGGCAGATTGGTGATAAGATCACAGCAACTTGGCATACTAGAGGTTTGATCAAATATCTCTAGGTTTTCCAACCCTGATGTACATTTTAATGGACAACTGACAGAATTCTTTATTTCACCATTTATCACTAATATATAATATTTAGTATAATTTAATATATAATATTAACTAATAACTAATATATACTAATATTTATCACGATCATATCACAACCACTCTGCCACTGGAAAAGTAATTATAAAAGATTTCTTTTTTCATTTCGGTGGAGTGAGGTTTAATTGAAGAAGATGATGTTTAATCTATTATTCCACATGTAATTTAAATGTAGAATAATAACTACATTCAAACAGGTTTCCCAAACTCTCCCTCTTTTGCCATTGGCTAAGACTTCATTCCAAATATCTGTTTTTAAGAATATTTTATGATTTCAGGTCACAATCCGAGGTACACAAGTAAACTATTACTTTCCCCGGTTTTGTCTTTATATCTTCTTATAATTGATGTAAGCTGATATAAGTGATTCAGACACAAAATCTTAATAAGGCTTGAAATCTTCACATACTGGATCTGTCTGTGTTCCCCACTTATTTTCAATGCAAAAACAGTTATTTCAGATGATATGTTTTTTGAGTCTCTAGACCTGCTACAGTGATCAATGGCAGGTTGTCTTTGGCAAGTATTACACAATAGTAAGAAGAAACGCTTTTCTACACAGGCTGTAATTTAGGACCACGGAACTATTTTGCCCTCCCTGTGGAGCCCAATTTTTGAAAGACAGTGCGACAGCACGCAATTTTTCAATATAAATCACCCAAAATTATGAGAACATATTGTCATGTAGCATGAAATGAGACTTGAAAAGTCTAGCAAAATATCAAACCCTGAGTTTAAAAGCTTTGGCTTGCTTTGTGTTCTTCTCTGTCTGTTGTAGATTAAATAAAAGGCCTGTTTTTGACAGGGAGACGTAAATCTGTCTGGGCCGCACCGTACTGTACTACCAACATGATGTAAGAACACATTAAGGCAAACATAAGCTTTGTGTGCGTGACTCCCAAATCTCTACTTTTGACAATACTCCCCACCCCCTTTTACTGTCCCCCCGAGTTTCAGTTCTTTAACACGTAAGTGAAAATGTAAGAATGCATTGAAACAAATAGTACAGAATTAGAAGGACGTAGCCGAATGGACAATTACAGGCAGTTAATCCCCAGATACAGTACCTGTGCCCACATCAAATACAATGGCGATCATCAAATGGCAATACAGTCTGAGTTTAAAAGAAAAGCTAAGTGTTGAAAGACTACAGACAGTCCCGGATACAAGAAACGTATCCAGGCATTCAAGAAAGAAGCTTTCGGAGGAAATCTCTGCTAAGGCCATTTTTGTTCTGGCTCACACTGCAGGTCAACTTCGGTCTTATTTTACCTCTCGCAGTCACAGGAAGGATTCAGAGAAATGATTTATTTTTACTCTACGCATGTGCGCAACGTATGCGTTTGAACCTGCACACCTCACGAAAATACCCTGCTAGTGGTCGTGTAATTCAACCCCGTTGTCATGACCGGACCACTTTGGATTAACATGGTGTTAATGCACCTCCATTCAGATTTTGCAGCGGTAAGCCGCAGTGTGTGAACTGAAGTTGTTTGTTGTTAATTATGGCGCTGTCGAAGGGTCAAGAGATAGAAGGTGAGAACATTTGTGGGGTCACATAAGTCTTGCAGGTAATTATGTTGAGTCAACTTTTGACCCCCTAAGCCTGCAGCGGGGCCAGTACAGCCTTTATTTCAGAGGTTTCAAATTTTGCAAGGCAGTTATCAGATCATCTTTAATAAAAACCTTTGTTTTCTTCTGTTTTTGTATGTGCTCGTTTTTGCCCTGTGCATTTATTGTTGTGTATACGAATCCTTACATTAAGTCATTTCTCAATAGTTAGCATCATGGAAAACTGCCAGATGCTACGTTGGTAAGCTCTGTTGATCAGATATTTTCTAGCACAAACCTTTAGTTCCCACTTGGATGAGCTCCATGTTTCAGTTAGATTTTTCCTCTGGTGCCAATATTTGAGGTAATTTAATTTCAGCCTTTCCCCCTTTCCATAATGTTAAAATCACTTGCGTGGAAAACATTTTTTGGCTACAGCAAGACAAACTTTTGAGAAAAACTTCAGCCCTCGCTGGATGCTCTCCATCTCGGAGATGTGAAATAGTAATTATGCATTCATTGGGAACTCATAATTACACATCTGTTTTTTATCGGATTCTCATTTCAGTTCTCATATTCCAAAACAGGAAAAATATAGTTCTTATTGCATTGTATAAGAATTTCAAACCTCATTCTTGTGTGTAAAGATATAAATGTAATACAGCCATTGTCGTTACCGCTTTATGGCTGTTCTTAAGGTACAGAAATTTGTTTTCCCATTGTAACAGTGTCTTAACTGCACACTTCATACATACTTGGAAATAGCTTCCAGCTGAATTGAGTTACACCTCCCAAATCCTGTTGTTGTGTCACAAGCGTGCAACAAAGAAGACAGCAAAGAAACCCAGAAGACCAATTGTTTTGTAAAAAAAAAAAAACTAACTCTGTTAACAGTTTTACAACCCGCACCTCGTAAAGGGGGCCACACTTTTGGTCAGTCCCCCGATTCTGCCGGAATCCCCATTTGCTTGTGAGAGCGTGTCAGAGTGGCAGCTGGGAATGAGTGTGTGTGTGTGTGGGTGGGTGTCCCATAGGTGATATATGGCTGCTGTGTCACGTTCCACATCTGACAGCCATCCCAGGATGTACATCATCCATCCTTTCTCTTTTCCATGTGATTCCTCAATAAAAGGGGGTGTGAGTGTCAAAGCACAGGGAGGAGGGGAGATGAGAGGGAGGGGAGAGAGTCAGCACTCACACACAGTCGGCGTGCGTGAGAGAGAGTGTGTGTGAGTACAACAGAACCGAGAGAAAGGAGAGAGCAAGTGAATGAGGGAGAGAGAAAGAGATCTAAAGGCAATTGTTGCTTATGAAATGTCATTTCTGGCTGAAAAGAGGCAGCTGAGATTGGATATTGCAGTTTTGAAGGCATCAGACTAAAAGGTAAGACCACCAGCATTGTAAAGGTGACTTGGGTCATCAGAGTTACTTGTAATGGCTGCAAGGTTAATTGCGTTTTAGCATTCACGGTATTGTCTCGTTCCTGTAGTGCACGCATTATAATTCACTTGTAGATTTTGTTGCTAAATATAGAAATGCACAGTGGAATATTAATGATTGGTAAATGAGCTGTGTGTAAATGGTTTAAATCTGTCTAACGATCTTATTTGTCTTCAATGTCATGCATTTTTGACAAATAGAACATGGCCAACAGATCTATCGCACAAAGCAAAAAAAACAGATGTTTTACCTCATATTTGAACATGTTATTGACTGTGCTTAATAACAAGCATGAGGAACAGATTTTGAGCGAGTCATAACAGAAGTACGGTTTTACGAGCGCAGCAGCTAAAGACAGGTATGTTATACGTGGCGAGGCTGACAATAGATGTGTTCTGTGTGAGGTCTGTTGCCAAGGTAAGCCATCATCATCTTGTCTTGCACGGGCAATTCCATGCTAAGCCAGAGGTCGTTAAACAACAGCACCAGATGAAAAATCATGTATATGTTGAGGATCTTGCGGATAAGAGAGGCGCAGGAACACATTTTCCCCCAGATGTGAGATGTACAAGAGCAGACTATACCAGCCGTCATTATGTGTCGTGATTCCAGCACATCCATAATCAATAACGCACAATAGTCGTTTAACGACTCGATGAGCTCTTTACAAAATAAATCAACTGCGCAGTGAGGGTGTGCACAGAATCAAAACCTGCGCATTGTATATTCAGAAGATGACGACAGCCATCAATTTACATGTCACATTGCCGTAGAAGGTTAACAGGACAACATAACTTGGCCTCTAATTAATTTAACCCCAAACCCCTTCACAGCTTTGCTATACACAGACCCTTTCATCCTTTAGCGCTGCGGCCAGACCGGCGTTTTTCTAAGAAGCTAAATGTAAAGCTAACATTAGTTTAGCATTGGCTCACGTGGTGCCCCGCTGTTGGCAACCGGCTACGGTTAAATCCACTGTGTTTGTCTTATCTTTATCACAGAGGGATATATTTAGTGTGGGGTTTAGCTTGGGCGTAAAGGAGACGCGGGTAACTGGCGTCTGCAAGTGGTGGCGGTGGCCCTGCTCGGAACTGGTATGCCGCCTGGGTTGCAGATGGGTAACAGAGAAGGGCTGCAGGGTGATCCCTGCAGGAATCTGCCCTTTGGTTTATTAAAAGCTGGTGAAACAATAGGGAGCTAAACAAGCAGAATACAGTGACGTAACGCATTCACAGGAGGAAGGGGCTCGGGTATGACAGCGAGAGTGAAGACAATTCTGCTTATTGGCAAATAGACTGACAGATATAGGCGACCACAGGTTCATTGCACTCGACAACTGTGGATTCAGCTGCTGTCAGGCTCTGATCGAGAGTGCCCTTCTGAGGTTTTGATATCCTTGTTACAGTACTCAGGCATTTTATGAAACGAACCGTGCTGAAAAGACCAGCTTAGACCGGCTTTAATGTCTATGCTGGCTTATGCATGTTAATGGTGAAGCATATTCAGCAGGGGGCGTGTGCATTGATTTGCCGTACTCACTGAAGTGCACGTAAAGCTATTCTTGTATAACCATCAAAGCTGTAGTTTATATCTCTATAATTCAGATCAAAGGTTCCTCCAGGAAGATCATTTAGTCAACAGAGTTGTTTTTAAGGCTTTAGGCGATTTTGACGTAGAATACTTAAAAAAAAATAAAGAGCTCCAAATTCACGGAAGCCCATTTCTCAACAACAATGTTGAGGAAACTAATAATGTTGGTTCAATTGTCTCAACCCACATAATCCAACCCATTTAAATTCCCCGAGGTGCATTTCAATCTAAAATCCTTCCTAAAATGATATTCTGTGTTTTAGCGTAACCAGACAAAACAGCAAAGGTTTATAACAAGAGACAGAGACCTAGAGATCTAACCATTATCCCTACAGCTATTTAAGAGTCTACAATGAAAATCTGCCCTGTGATGATGTTCAGTGTTCTCAAATCTAACAGACGAAATGGTTTGTATTGGTGTTGAAGCACAGGGGGCCTGGTGAGGTAAGACGCGGCGCTGATCTAAATAGTGTGCAACACTTCCTGCCATACGGCCCCTAACCTGTGGGCCTGCTTTTGTATGTCAGGAATTTCACAGTCCTAATAGCGCAGACGGTGAGGCCCCTCGCAGCCCTGCCGCAGTCTGAGAGGATCAGCCATGATCAAAAGATCCACGTTCTATTTCCACAACCACCAGGGCTGCGCCTAGGGACACTTCATTCCAGGGGTCCGCTCCCTAAGAGGCATTAGCCACCGACAGGACTCCTGGTTAGAACACAGGCCCTAGGCAACTAGTCTGGGCCTGGGAGTTCTGTGCAACAGAGCTCTGGAATGTCTCACCCAGTCCTGGCTCCTGCCTTCCTCTTAAATTTGTTTATTGTTTTTTGCTTTCCCGTGGGATAAAATTCGGCAGTTTGTAAAAATGAAAAATACCTTTGTTTTGCATCTGTAATGTACTTGGAAATATAAAGTGTAGCCTTTTTTTTTTACAGTGAATTGTGCTGTTGATCCGCCTGTTCGTAAGATGAAGAGTCACTTCGGTTCGAACGCCTCCAAAAAATGTTAATTCCGAGAAAGACATTTGTTTAGGGAGTTTTTGGCCCTGTCTCTTCTTGCGCTATGAAGGCTAATTAAAGGAAACGTGTGAGTTCAGCATGCATTAGATCAGTTCGGTCAGACTCCAAACCCAAAAACAACAAACGTCAAAGCAAATTTCCCGAGCCTGGACACTTAACAATTTCAGTTTATGAAGAGAAAGGGGGATTTAAGGCCAGAGGGGAAAACAAATCTGCTGGTTAGGTCAAAGGCCAGAGGTGGACAGATGTGTTGGCTGTTGTGTCGAGGATGGAGAGAACCGAAAGTCCTGCTGCTGTTTGTAGACACGCTGGGCTTTATAAATCTACAGGCTGAAGCAGGTGTTGATGTAGTGAACTTTAGCCTTTTAAAATAAGGTGCTTCACCATGCCATCGAAAAACTATATTTGGCTGTATTGTTCGTAAAGAACTTTTAACATCTGTAGAACCTTTCCGGTTCACAAAAGGTTCTTTGTAGTGGAAACAGACTATGAAAAGGTAAGAAAGAACCTTTTAAGAACCTTTATTTTTAAGATCCCTTAAGATCCCTTTATCTCTCTACATGGCACCTCTCTGCAGAAGTGAATTCTGGGTAGCAGTACGCCCTCAGTTCTCCCTACCTCAGCCTTGGAAACCTTCAACAGATGAAACTACCGTGCATGTTTGCGCCATGAGGTCACACTCTCTTTGTTTATGAACTAAATTGGATCTGCAGTTACCTTTTGAGCAGGGGAGTCTACCCCATAGTTAAGCCTCATTACGAGGACTACAAATCAGTGTGGCAGACGTTCTCCACCAGGTTTGAATGTCAACAGTCATGCCAGGGCACGATGATGATAATGATGGCAGCTGGTATGTCGGATATGTTGATATTAAAGAAATGATAAAGCGAGTGTGTCCCTGTACCCGAAGCATCTGAGTTAGGAACAGACTGTAATGTCTGCTCATGTAAACCCTGCAACACATGCTCTCCAGTGCAGTTAAACATTTCAGAGAGTATTTATTTAAACAGGCAAATTGATACTTAAATTTCTTACGTGTGGAATGCTAAAGTTAAATGATTCCCTCCAGTAAGAAAAACACAGGGAGAACGTTTTAGATTAGCCTGATGCGCTTGAGATTTTGGAGCAGTTGTAGGTTTCAAAACAATATTCAAACAGGAATGGAGAGAAAAACTGAAGTTGGGAAAAAATGCGAGGCTTTGTTTTAGCGAATGATAATTTCCTCTCTGTGAGGAAGCAGTCTGATCCCGGCTTGTAGAGTCTGTTATCCTCAGGGCTTTGCTACTCCTTCTCCCCTCATTACACCAAACTGTGTCTCGCTGAATTTAACTACCACACACAAAGCATTTTATATAACTGTCATGAGGACAGTTAAGCCTACAGTAGACAGTTAAGTCTACGACAAAATAAGCGAAATGAATATACGTATATCTTTCTTTAATAAGAACTATATATTTATTGATATTTTATACTGTCAATGTCAACGAGACCTTGCTCCGAGACCTACTTCTCTTTATGAAAAATTCATTTCTAGGGAAATCTGCTCCAGGCTGTTCATTAATATATTAGGTTTCTCTGCTGTGTAATAAAAACACTGTGTTTTTCAGTGTTGGGATTGTTAGAATAACAGTACTGCAGCCTGCCAGAACTCCTCATACATCACAGCCCACTTGTTCCTGGCTGGAGACGAAGCCGCAATCACCTTAACCAACTGGCAAAGGCACAACAGACGTCTGTCTCGGGTCATCTGTCATTGAGGGGTTCTCACGCAGACAAACTCCCACTCTCCCCTCTTTTGCACCTTGCCTTACCTGCCCAGTCGCTCGGTTAACAACTTAAACAGCCCTGCTCTTTCAACCACTAACTGGGAATAATGCACAAAACATCACCTGATATCATGCTCTCGGGTGGCTGTCTACGGAAGGGCCTTTCTTTAATTTGCATCCTGAGTTAACCTTTCCATTCTCTGCCCACAGATCAATCCGGACGGGCAGAACCCAAAGGGATGGCTGATTTTAAAGAGAAAGCTTACCCATTTCGTTTCACCCGTGTGGCATCAGAACTGCAGTGGAGCCCGTTGGCTTATCTTCTGTAGAGGACGGTTCCTCTCCGGTTTTGTTTACCTGTGAAAGTCTGTATGTTTACATCAGTGGGTATGAGGACCTTCGCCCAGATGAGCCAGCCTGGGATTCTGCTTCTTCTGGTCACATTTCCACTACTGAGTGTCCTGCATAGTGTCACCTGCAAGGCGGAGAGTGGACACTTAGGGGACAGTGACCCGGACAGATGTATGAGACACCATTATGTGGAGACCATTACACATCCCATCTACAAGTGCAATTCAAAGGTAAGACCTTTCAAATTCTCCTACGTTCCTCTTGTCCATCGAGAACCACCTTCCCCATTCTTTACAGTTGCACAATCATGCAGTTTGTGATGGTGTGGAACGTGGAGGTGTACCGTTAGCTTCATTGGTGGCGTTTTTGTTTTATTGCTCATGTCAATTTTTCGAGAGGTCCTGTAGTTCTATTTCCAACGTGGTCTTTCTTATTAGCATCCGACTGAGAGGGACGCTGTGCGCATACACAAAAAACAACGAAAAATGGGGCTCCCGTGTTGCGTGTTAAATGACAAAAAATGGTCTTGGAGGTCAGACCCTCTTGAAAGACTATACATTCTCTACACCCACAACATTCCTGCTAACAAGATGTTGAACCAAAACAAGTCTCCCGATACACTGAAGGGTTTTAAATTTAAATACCTAACCCCAGGGGTCTCTCTCATAATTAGAGCCCATGGCTGGGAAGAAACCTTGTTTTCATTTATTGAATCGGATAGCATAGCTGGCTTGTCAAGTCACCTCTACCTTTAGCTGCTTTGACACCTTGGCAAAGCACACAGCAAACAACCTGTCTGTGAGGCCTAGAGCCTTGCCAGAAATAAGCACTCATGGGGTACATAAAATGTCTGAGAGATGGCGCGGTTCCAAGGCTCCACACAGTGCTGTGGCTGAGTCATTTTTTTGGTTATCGAAACAATAATGTGCCTCAGATTTATCCCCTCTAAATAAAGCCATTGATAATAAACACTGTGGGACACATTCCAGGCTCTGATTCAGCTGTAACCTTGAAGGAACAGCCTCCTCTCAGTATCTGTATATCAAATGTGAATTGAGTTGCTCGCACACTTACAAGGCCAGCTGGGCTGTGTCAGCAAATGACGAACTTCCATTAAAGTAAAGATGAGTTGGACGTCCACCTGTGCTTGAGGTAAAAATCTGTCTTAGGTTATGTGTCAAACAACCACATTAAATCAAATGCCATTTGTAGTAAATGGAAAAATGTAATTTAAAGGTGATTTTCTCATTAATACAGGGATCCATATAAAGCAACTAAATCTGTATGGCCATTTGAGGCCCCAGCTGAATGTAATTGTGCCAGTTCCTGCTAGAAATAATTTTCAAGTACTGTATTTCTTGTTTGGCTGATACATGATCAACCAGATTGATATATAGTCGGGATAATTTGTTTTAAACATCTAAACCAACAATTAAGCGATTTCTTTACCAGTTCATGACCGGCAGATCTCTGCATACATAGATCCATTGTCTAAAAGCAGCACAGACCAAGGATTAAGCCTGACTCATTCACCCCCATAAAGAAGCTTATTACACATTGCATTAGTTATGGAGATGGCTGTTGCTTCCATGCAAATTTCAGCAGTGCTACACAATAGGATCCACCTGCGCAATCACTCCGAGATAAAAATAGAGGAGAAGAGGAGCTTACATCTGCTGCCCAGCTTTTGTCACCTAGCCATGTTTCCTTGGATTTTAGGGGCCACACACCTCCATTGTACCTCCCTCAAAAATTCCCCACATCTGCCTTTGGATTGGTTAACAGACATAGCTGCATGCATTTAGTTTCAGGTGACATTAAATAATGACGTCAACTAAAAGAAGCAAGCAAATGCCATTATCGGGCACTGACGTTGGGCCATGTCTTATTCCCGTCATGCATATCGGGTGCCTTTTGGCCTCAGACAAGGCTATTGTCCCTTATAATGGGGGTGACACTCCAGTAACACTAGGCAGCTGACAGACAACATGACATAGGAGTCCATTTACGGAGTGTGCAGGAATGTAGCGGCCCGTGGTTTGGCCAGCACCTCATATTCTGAATCAGTAGACCGTTGAACTGGGTCACGTTTGCAGCTATGGTTGCGAATGAGCCTGCGCTCTGAGTCACATCATTCGTTAAGCTTTAATTATACAGGAGAACTCGCATGCAGGACGAAAGGGGGAGTTTTGATGAGCGAATCTTTCTTGTTAAGCCAATGAAATCCAGAATCCGATGATGTAGCCAGGTGGATCGCTGACCTCCATAAATTGGCCCCGCAAAGTGCAAAGCCTTTCATCTGTCACACAACAATCCTCACAAAGCAGATGAAGCAAATTTGTAGGATTGAGGTATTTGGGGGAGTCAAGTAGCTAGAGCATCTAAGTCTGGGAAAGATCAACCACACTCCCATCACCATGCAGGTGCAAGGTCAACGTGAGGGAGCACAGAAGCTTCCTTTGTTCAGAACTCCAAGCCTTCTCAGAAAGCTTATCTCAGTCATGTCCTGACAGAGGGTTCAAATTAGGGATGGCACGAGACTCTTACTTCATAATAATTACAGATGCTTGCGCAGACACTGAAGACGCACAACAGAGCATCTTAAAGAGCTGTTACACGAGATGCCCTCCGGCTAATTGGTTTGCAGCTCAGTTGGCAGATGCTACACACATTCCATGTGGTATTTATTTATTTATTTATTAACAGAGACCAATTTGGACGTAAACATATGCATTGCTTTTGTATGCAATCCTCTCACTGAGACATTGTAATACATTATGTATGTGTTTTACTTTGAATTATTTAAGCATTGTGTCTTGCCCCAATTCCCCAGTCATTTATATCGCAGGTATTTTATATGCTAAAAAAATAAAAATAAAAGGTTTGGTTTGTGTAAGAATAAAGTAAATCAATACTAGTTAGTACAATACTAGTTAGGGGTGGAGTTAAATTTTTAGATTTTTGTCTTTTTTATGTCACTAATACAGTGCTATTTAAAGGATCTGAAATGTTTTGCAAAGTTTTTTTATGGATCTCCAGCAGTTTTTCGTAATCCATATATAAATCCCAGGTCTTAGTCAATCCAAAGAAGGCTACACTCACTCCATACCGCTTAATGATCTGAGCCGACTTGCATAAAGAACAAACAACATTTTGAAACAGTCGTGTATCCAACTGGCTTAACTGAACTTTGTGAAGTATTTCCTAGTGAAACGGGATATTTGGAAAAATGGGAATAAATGGAGGGTAAGACTCGATTTTATCCCTCAGGAATTTATTGGATCGTGAAATGTGGATTCTGTGACAGGTGGGTGGAGAAGAGAGGTTTAAAATTAAAGGTGTGGTGACGAAAAGCAAAGCCGCTTCAGAAGCGGAGATTATCATGTATTGTTGAAAGATTACAAAGACGTGCATTTTACCTTTGGAATAACGTGCACTGTAGACGTCACCCCATAAAGCACATTTTTTAGTTGACAAAACAAGTTTTTACGGCAAGGTTCTGCGATCTGTCAGCTATTTTTTGCCCCGTAGATAATGAAACAATGTGTTTGGAGAGTTCGACCATAGACCTGATTTATGCTTTTTACTGCAGATGGTTCTCCTGGCTCGATGCGAGGGTCACTGCAGCCACACGTCCCGCTCGGACCCGCTCATCTCCTTCAGCTCTGTCCTGAAGCAGCCGTTCAAAAGCACGTGTTTCTGCTGCCGCCCGCACACCTCCAAACTGAAGGCGGTGCGCTTGCGCTGCTCGGGCGGGACGCGGATAACAGCCACTTACCGGTACATCCTCGCCTGCAGCTGCGAGGAGTGCATCTGAACGCATTTGTCATGGAAACAAATACAAAGGAAGGCTGAAGGTACGCTTTATTGCTGATGACTCAGAAGCACCATTTCACGATTCATTAGCGCTGTCGAAGTGTTGCCAACAAGCCATCGCGACTGCAAGAAGAATCACATCACGTGTATAACAGCGCATTCGTTTGGATCTCCAGATGCTTGCCGGAGATGTTCGGCTGCGCATGCGCCCAGACAGTTCATTTACTTTTATTGCATTCCATTGTTTTGGCTGCATGTGTGAAATAGCGGACGCCGACACCGACATCATAAACTGCGAGAGAAATACGATAAAGCTGTTTTACAATATCTGACTAGACTTGATAAACAGACCACAAACTGGGATGCATGGACCTTTAGGCACCTAGATGCCAGTGATGGACTGTATACGTTTGATAATGGTTTGTGTGTTGGATAGACTTCGTGGTCTCTGGAATGACCCACGCGTTCCAGTATACATTTGTTTGCTTCGTTTTATTGGCTTAATGCTTTAAAAATTAAAAGCGTTCTTGTAAAAATAACATTGGGGATCATTTTAGACTGTGTAAGCCTTTTACAAGTTTATTCATCAGCTTTTACTGTGGGGTTAACGCGGATCTGTCGTGGCAGACCGTATGTGTAAAATGTCAGTGTTAAGTATGTTTATTTTATCATCAAAGTCTTTTAATGGCTTAAGAAATATAATAGCAACAAGCTGTCAAGCCGTTCATGCACAGTTATGAAAATGTTTTCATTGTGAAATTGTACATATATATAAATATAAATTGTTTCCCCAAACAGATGATAATAAATTTACACTCCACAAATTCCTGTATTCTGCTTTGCTGTAACTTTAGCACTGTGAAATTATGACAATTTGTTTGCCGGACAGGTTTGTTCGCAACTCCACTAAAAAAAGCGACGGCTTTTGGGGTTCCACACATGAATCTAATAGACAGTGTCCTTTTGTTCTTAAAAACTGACTGCCTGCCTTGTGCTAGCTGTCTCGTTACACATTTTTTGGCTCCCCGACACAATGTGACTTTCAGAAGGGCTATAATTAACCTAATGGCTAATTTGACGGCATGACAGACAGTCCGCATAATAGCTGTCAGTTAAGTTCTCTGTTATTTGGGTATGGCTGCCCTAAGACGTGTCCCCACCTATCGTCTAAATCGACTGTATAAACCGAAGTGTCACGTCACATCGTTTTCAGACCCTCCATTAACTCTCACAGAACATTCCAGGTGGTGTGCACGTGTGTATTTATCCCCTTTCAAACAAGTGATAATTCAAGCAAAACTGACAAGTGATTTAAACAAAAACGGGTCGAAGTAAATCACTGGAGGTTCCTATTAATTCAACGCGGTCCCAATTTTGGTCCAAGCATGTGCTTTTTGAGGTATTCATTTATGTTTAATTTAACCCTTAAATACACACAGGTAAGTCCTTTCCTGACGGGAATAACGCACAAGGAACGAATTACAGAAATCACAGTCTATGCAGCGTATGAAATATGCAGTCAGATTACAGAGACCGTCTATAGGTTTGCCTGATTCATAACGCTATTGTGTGCTATAGCTAAATCCACGCATGACTGCAATATCCTTTTGATCTCAGCTATAAGATAAAGAGACCTATATCAAGCGCTGTGGCATATTGCGCATACGTTTCATTATTCTGAAGACAATGATTCTGATCTTGAAATGATTATTCAGTCCAATGTCTTGACGCTCTCCTCCTGCACACAACTTCAATACACAAAATGACAGACAAATCCTGGTCTTAAACATAAGCAAAACATTTGTATCTTAACAAATTATGTTTAAGATATAATGTACACGTCTGTAAAATAATGCGCTCGTGGAGACAGCCATCAACATGCTTGTCTGTGTCTTGTCTAATTAATCATTGAATAAATGATATGATAGATATTAATAGAAATAACTGTCAATGGAATCGATTTCTATGATTACATGTATTATTATTTTATTATATTTATTTTGTTTTTAGTCTGGTTGATAACGTACACTTTTAACCAACGAGGCAACATCGCCCTCTTGTGGCCAATATAAGTTGCTGTCATTTACTCATTGTTTTTTCCAATTTTGTCAACATTTATTCATCCATGACGCAAACCGAAAAGGTATTTTAAAGGAACCAAATCCAGTGGCTGTAATATTAAGCTGTTAATAGTTAACATTTAAAATGGCTCTATTTAAGTACATTAAACCATTGCGTTAAAGGTGTATGAGTCTGACATAATGTGGGACACTTCTATATTATAGAAGTATATAGAACTATATTATTTACCTTATAAATGAGTAGGTTTCTTGCCCCTATACGTTGTCTCCTTGCGTAAGGAGGGGGGAAAGATGTGCTCGCCTGGAGTCTTGGTAACTTACTTACCTAAATGAGATCAACAGTAGATGTGGATTATCCGCGGTATGCACATTATGCACAATATAATATATCACTTAACAGTGTGGAAAGGAAAAAGTTTGGGGATTGATTTATATGATCATTTTAAATATGTGTGTAGCTTTTATAATTGGCCCCTTATTGTTAGCATTTAAATGAGAAGCATTTTCTTAACAACTACTGATCTACTCACATATTTAAAGGGAACTTAGGGACAAAGAATGTTTTACGATACATCTCAATATGTGGTAAATACATATTATGTAATATGTCTCAATGTGTAGTCAATATTAAGCACATTGCAACTACGTCCACTAGATGGCAGCAAACTCGATTAGATACAGCGGCCACTAAAACACTGACGTGTGAGCGTTAGATAACAATAAACCAAGTGGCAATTATGTTCAATGAAAGCTAGCAAGCACACTTTACAATCAAAGTTTCACCATTGATCCAGACACTGTATGACATTTCATCATTTCCTCAAACACAAGGGAACATATCCAAAGTTAATGTCATGACTCTGTTTTCCTTACTAGGGCACCTGTGTAGTGCATGAGGGAGCTGGCTTCATACATCCCCAAAATATCTTGTATAAGAGAATTAAAATGAATCTGTTATTTAGCTCACAAAATGTGTTAAACAGTAACGTTGCGTTTAGTTTCTATATGTAATTGGTATTTATTTGTGAAAATGAACGTAGTATATTGTCCATTGTCAAAGTTATTTTATTGCATTACACTTTTCAAATTAAATAATTGCAAATAATAATTTAGTAGGAACATATGTACGGACATTGCTGACGTGACATTCGATATTAGATTAGAGATGTTGTCTTATTATTCGTACAAATTGTTACACAGCAGAAATGGCATTCACTCTAAAATGGGTGCCTGCAACGTCCAGTGATCTGCCAGCGGTGTATGGAGAAAGCTCAGTTGTATTTACCCCGGCGCTCTTCCAATCTGTCATTCCCAATGATAAGGGTCGGGGGCGGGGCTCAGAATGGGCCCGTCTCTCGCTGCTCTTAACGCAGATGCGGAGCGGCTCTTCTGCTCTGAGCGCCAGATAGACGAACTGCACCATGACTGCGAGCACATACGACGTTATCGTGATTGGCGGAGGCATCTCAGGTTAGTGTGATCAACATAGCGCGTCAAAACTTAGCCCAATCTCAGTACAATTAACGCACCTTTAAATGAACTTTATATCAGTGTAGCTCAGATGCGCTTTAGACTCATTTCACAGTTATTATAATCGCCGCTGGCGCACGGTTGTCTTCGACATGTGCGTTTTCTAAACAGCCGATGCGTCTTATATTGTCGTTGCGTTATATATAAACGTGAGGCACGGCTACGTGTAACTAGGCGTGCAGAGGGTAGTGTGGGGTTAGTTTATGGCGAGTTGAAATTGAATTGCGCTCGATGTCACCTGAGCTTGTTCCTGCACTTCCGTGAAATGATTTTATTTGCATCACGCCGGAGTCAGAGTCCGTTAAGTGGCACGTAACGGTGTATCGCTTTGAGCTTCTGTAGTGATGTGCGGTCAGTGCATGGATGGATACATTGTGTGTGTGTGTGTGTGTGGCCACTATGAATTCTTTATGAGCTATTGGAAGTGTATATGTTTTAATGCAAAAGGCTTGTTTATTTATTTTTTATTTTTGTAAATGTAATAATACTGGCCTCTCCCGTCATTTTTCATCTAAATACTTTTTCACAGGTTTTGTTGTGTTTTATAAACGGTACTTTAAAAATACAATTTGTTATTTGGTGCAACAGGTCCTCAGCACTTGTGTGTTTGAAGCTGCCATACAACGCTCGTTTGCTGTAAATGAGCTTTTTAAACTTCTTATTGTTTTTTTTAATGACATGTAGAGCGATTCATGTTACTGTTAATGTTCTACTGTAAAAGTTATACCCAGTGTTAGGAGTTCATACTGTAAAGCGGGAATTCATAGGCCAGTGTTGAAGCAGTGCTAAACGCCTGTCTAAATCATGGCCTTAGCCCTGGGCTAAAAAAAGACATCAACTCTAAGTTAAGCATTGTGTGGGAAGACTGATTATAGAAAGACAAAAAAGTGCACGGGCCCAATGGAGACCCTTGTTATCTGTCCCATGCTACCCGGGAAAGGTGATTTTACAGAGATTCTGTACTACAGTAAAATACTGTGGTCATTTGAAAATACTGTGTGATAAGGAAAGCATGTACTGGGTGACCCGTTTTCTCTGTAGAGCAGTGTGAAAACATACTGTAGCATAATGTCCGTACAAATTTTGACCTGACAGGAAATTCCATTCCTGTCCCTGTCATATAAACGGACTTGTTCCCACAGTTTATATGCATCATGATATACAGTACAGACTGTATATCCATCATTTATATCCAGCGCACAGATTGTAACTCACTGAATGAAACACAGCTTGTGTAAGAGCTGCATTGCTGGAAACGGAACCAGAGAGAAAACAGGGTCAACGTATCCTGCCAAAACCTGTGGGGTGAAATTATTTTTCTTCATACGGATAATTGTATATTTTCATAAAAACAATATTTTATATTGTTATATTATATTGTTCTAATGGGGTTTAAGAAGTGTATCTTGTCCAAGCTTTAAACACGGGCAAAGTAAGTCTCTGGTTTAAAGCTGCAATTCGTAACGTTCACCTCTCTTCTGCCATCTCTGTCTGAAACAAAAAATTGCAGGTAACTGTACGTACTGTTCATTACACGTTAAAGTTAAATGAGGCCCAGCTGGCACCCCCTGGGAAGTCTAAATCATTACTATTATAAACTTACATTATTATAAACTCATCTGTCATGCACTTGCTCAATAACAGATTTTTGGCCCAAATAAAGTTATGGATTGCAGCTTTAATAGCCCACCGCGGTCCAGTTGCAGGGAACCCCTAAAAAACTCCACATTGTGACTGTAAGGGTACTGTCACTAAAGGTTTTCTAGATTTAAGAGGTTTCTTAATGACCTTTACAGGTTACTAAATAAGCAAACTGTATGACCATATGTTACAAAACCAAAGGTCTAGAAAACTGCTGGAAGCAGAATTGCAGTCATAATACTTTGCTTTAAAAATATCTATATCTATTAGGTGTTAGTCAGTCATCATTATATAACAAGAGCACACATGATGGACCATGGACCCAGTATCACCAAGTCCACGGCTATAAAACCATTAATCATCATGAGAACTTTGATTCCTTGCCAAAAGTCCTTGCAGAACAGATTTCACCAGTAAAACTTTGTAATTCCGACATGCGTGCAGTTTTTCATGTCGGTGTAAGAAAGTTACAAATTCACACTCGGATATTCTTCGTTTCCATTTTGTATTATCTGTAATCGAGGATGTTTTCTCTCCTTATCTCCCATGTTAACACCTGCTAATTTCCTTACGAGCTGTAAAGTCTTTATCCGTATTGATCACGGAGGTCAAAGCAAGCGATGGCACACACAGTTGTTTCCTGATCTGAGTGCTGTATTGCAGAGATTCAGTTTAAGTGAGTGGACGAGTGCTTTATTTTTTGTGTCGTATTACTGTTAAAAAATATGTTATATTAATATAATAGTCTTTTCTTATTCTTACCAAGGACTGTAGCATCCGTTAAAAAATAAACGCGATGTTGTTTCAGGGATCTTTTAATAAGGATCCTGCATTCCCAGTAATCCAATTACTATCTGAAAAGTGCTCTGGGAGGCGGCACTCTGGCGAGGTGGTAAACAGCAGTGACGACTCATTTTTATGCGCCCTGGGATACAAGAACTCAAGACAGCAGTGTGTTTGTGTCTGTTGTCAAGCACCTCGGGGACTGTGCGTGACATAGAGAAAAGGCTGCTGGTGTCATTCACCTAACCAGCAGAAATGACACCTTACTCATGGTCCCACTGTTTCATGTCAGTAACTGATAAAGATGTGTCAGTGTGATAAATAAAGTTTGCATTTTATTGCTACGTTTAAAGATGATTTCTGTGAGACTAGTATCACCAAACTTAATTGTAGCAACGATGACTTTTTTAAACAGTCCCCTCCACTCTTCCTTCCCCAACTCACGCCATTGGTTGAACCAATGTGGGCGTGTCAGACCTGTTGGAATGGACAGAGAAATCGTTGTTTACATTTTTCAGTGGAGTCGACCTACGAATGGTTCACTCATAGCTGTCTCAGCAGTTTAGACAAGGGTAGGAGAAAATATTTTGACATTTAAAAAATGATCACCGTTAATTGTTTGTGTTTACAAATACTGTTTATAATAACATTCTGAGCTGACAGAAATAGTTTGACAGTGGGACAGATTGAGAAGCATTTCACGTACTCACACGAGTTTTGTTGCTAAGCTCCAGTGAATCTTAGCTCAACAACAGCTCACAGGGTGCAGAAGTGGAAGGCAGGAATTCCTCACGTAATTGCAAAGGCTTTCTGTTGACACTGACGTTTCCTGGTGAGGGTCCTGCTGTTGCTAAAGAACATTGGTATTCCGGCTTCGGAAAGCAGCCAGGAAGTGCAGGCTGACAAAGAGACGTACTGACCAGATGTGTGGCATTAGAAAGAGACACACACACAGTCATTTTTCAGTATGTTTTGTGAAACTTGTTTGTCGACACATCTTGATAATATCGTGATGTTTGTGACATTGACAAATCAGCTAGAGATCAAAGTTTTCTCTTGGATCCCTTTTTTTGAGCTATAGTATTGTTTGTCTTAGCAAGCACTACTAATAAGATGTGTAACCTTGAACAAACATTAGTTAGACAGTAAGTATTACTTAACCTACCATTTGTTATACATATGCTAAGATATTAATGCTTAGTAAAATGTATTTCCTTCCTGACCCACATTGCTTAAATGGTCGATGTTATACGCCAACTTTCACTGAAAATTAATGACTTCTGTCATTGCAAAGTGCTGTATGCGTAAACGCCCCTTGGAAACAATGTTTATTTTTGAAGTACGTTAAGAAGTACAGCTGTGTTAAAGATTAATGTAACCACAATTGCAAACATTCATTTTTAAAGCTCGGCGTATTTCACATGCATTTGTGGAATCGCCGGTCAGACTTTTAGATCCTTTTAAAACCCTTTTAAAGAGCACAGTGGTAACAACGCAAACATCAGATCTAGGGAACCACAAAAAAACATGTTTCTTTAATGCTTAAATAGAAAGGCGGGATAAATACTCTCTCTGAATGCCGTGTCCTCTAGCTGGTGTAAACAATCGCAATTGGCCTGTTTTTCCTCCGTCCCTCCATCCAGCTTGACTGGCTTCGTGCAACTGGAGATAATACAGCTCTGCTCCTCTCCTAGAGAAACAGCCGTCCCGGGGGTTGCCAGGAGAACATGCCATTGTGCTGATCTCTCAGTAATTGCTTTCCAATAGTGTGTCCAAATGTCAATGTTGCAGTGCATTGGAGAAAGCAATAGCTCGTGGCATGTTAACATTGCTTGTCTCTTTCATGCGATGGCCGCATTACATTCGGGAGAGCCTCATTTATTTTGTATTGGATTTTTTGGTACTTACATAAAACCAAATAAAGGGATTAAGCGTGCTGTGTTAAAGACAGAAAAATGGATTATTGCGGCTGTCTTTGCAGGTCATAGAGGGCGACACGTGTTACAGTTAAACAGCTGGAGTTAAACACTGGAGACAGTAGCACCAGTGGCATATTAGTTCATATATATATATATATATATATATATAGTAATATATATAATATATATATGCAACAAGTTTAAATATTAGTTATACAAAGTCCTCTGAAATACTTGATTCTGATTGGTCAGTCGTGGCATTCAGCAGTCAAATGGTTTTAAATAGTAGCTTATATAATAGCATAGCTAAAATCATAGCATATTTTAGCGTAGCTTATATAACGTGTAGTGTCTATAGCTGTGCGTATAATAAAATAAAAATATGTGAGATAATGTATAGTCAGCGGGTTGATATATGGGTACATTTGGCAATAAAGGCTGTACATTATCCCATACGTATTTATAAACGTTCTTTTAATGAAGTGAGAGTGTTTGAAGCTATTTTTGTAGGGTCAGTCACAGAGTAACACTCATTTTATTCATTGTGTGTCTTTAATATTAAACTCTTTGGTGTTGGGTTTTCTCGTAGGATGGGTGATAAATGAACTGCCTGCCAAAGCAGATAGATTAGCGTTTTAATTAAGACATTCCTGGAGGGATGAAGTGCAGATTTAAAGGTGACCAGTGTCACCTCCAATTTACAGCTGGGTGGCTGCTAATGTGTTGTGCTAATGTGATTCACAATTACGATCACAGCTGACAGACGTCCCCTCTTAAATGTGATTCCTCTCGCGGTGTAATATTAGGTTTTATCAGGGTTCGTTACTGTGTGAGCGAAGCAGTCGGGTTTAGCTCGGAGTGTTACTATATAAAGGGAGGTTTGTAATCCGATATTCTAGACCTGATTTTGGATCGGGCTGTTATAGAAATGAAATTAATCGTATGCTTCGGGTTAATTGTCATTAAGTGTTTTAAACGCTCAGATTAAATGCTTCTTAAATGCTATTTGAATTGTTTTTAATTGTTTATTTTAGCTAAATGGGCAAATTTAGCTAAATGTGTAAATGTGTAAAAATCGTAAATGCGCCGCAAACTACATTGTGCAATCGGAGAGGAGTACGTTTTTAGGATTCTTACAAAACAAACAGCAGTGCCCCCCAAGATCCAGACCCAGCCCCTAAATTGGTATGTCATGATTTACTGTCTTTACCTTTATTTTGATGTCTTTTATAAAACTTAATCTTGTTATGTTATGTCAATTAGAGCGAGAGTGCGCAGCAGATATTGGTTTCCAGGGAGTAGAGAGAGGTAATTGCTATAGATTTACCTTTGCAAGGCAACTGCATCTTTACACGTGTTGCCACGGAAACTCCAGCCATCATCAGACTCTGGTTTCCCAGTAAATGGCCTCTTGAACTGGCATCAACAAAGGGAGTGAATCCTGAATATGTTATATCAGCTGGGGCTCTAATAATACTGGGTGTGTACAGGAGAATGTTTTGACTCTAAACTCATCACGTTTCCTAGATTTGTAGCTATATTTAAGTAGTTCTTATTGATAAATAAAAGGCATAAATTCTCTGCTGTTTAAATTTCAATGCAGCTTAGCCTCTTAGCAGATTTGCATGCATTGTTCATTGTAGATGTGTAGATAGTTCGGTCGAAAGTTAAAATTGGTATTCACTCACCGTAATGTTTCAAATCCGTATGACTTATTTTCACAAAAGGCGAAATAGTAGAGCATCCTTTTACCGGCACTTAAATTCAGCCCAGCATCATAAGGAATAAAGAGAGAATTTGGAAGAACATGAGACTAAACTGTGCCTTAAATACGATACTGCAAGAACATCAGATTTTCCAAGGTCGTTGCAGTAACATCAGCTGTGCCAAAGGAGTTTGGAGAGAAGGGGAGTGAATAAGAAAAGCACAACACAGGAAAAAAGAGGGAAAAGAGGAAAACAAGAGGCAGAAAAGCATAGCGACAATCTCTTTGATCTCCCACAATTGCCTTCAAAGAAAGTTTGACCTTTTCCTCAGTCGCATGGCAGTCTCATTGTGGTCAGTTCTACGTGCTGCACTGTTCTACACTGTGGTGGATGTGAATTAGCTGCAAGCTTTAGAGCCTAAGAGTCTATATAGTCTAATATTTAGACTGATTCAGTTCTGCTGAAACTGTCCCTTAGAGTTTTTATTTATCGCTGTTTATCCTAAGGCATTTAAAAGGTTTTATTATTGTAGTGTACGTTTTTTGTAATTTATAGGCTAGTTCAGCAGTTAATGTGTTTTGTTGGGTCGGTGTGTTAATTGTTAGTGTATTTTGTGGTATGACAGCTGGGTTTCCAATATTTCAAATCAAACTATAGAAGGTTTAAAATGACACTTGAATGTTGGGACGGTGTAAAGCAGCTTCTGCCGACTGCTCAAACATTCCAAGACCGAACAAACACTGAAAATGTTCCAGCTAATCCAACAAACCGGCAGCAAGAGGCTTTCTGAGACGGCCCAGCTAACAGGGAACGTTTTTATAACATTGGGTGAAATTCTCTGAAAGTTCTCTTAAAGCAAACAAAAAGTTCCTATTGTTGTTAGAACTTCTTATCATGTTATATATCATACATCAAAAACATTGTTCTTACGTTTTTAGTGGAACGTTTTAAAAACGTTGCAGAATTTAAAAATGTTTGAAAAACATTCTTATACACAAACAACAATGTTAATACAACGCCAAAAAACTGGACGTTCCTGGAACATTCAAAATAACCTTTGAAAACGTTAGGGAAACATTAGGGAAACACACTAGCCTACGTTAGGGAAAGCTAGTCGTGTTCTTGTTATCTGATTTTACAGGCCGTACAGGTTAATGAGCTCCGAGTCGCAGTGTTTGGGTAGCAGTATTGTGATTCGTGGGATGATCTTTTAAGCTTATTTGGCTTAGAGAATTTTAACAGGATTGCCGCTCAGAGTTAATTGTCAAGATTGTTAGCGGCTGTGTCTTTGAAACAAATGTTTGGTTTTCTCTTAGCCTACACCTTCTGAAATGAGTAACTCCAGTGTTGATGGTCTCAGTTCAAAGACCTGAAGCAAAGTTGCAGTCATGGTTTCAGATCTGTGGAAGACTAGAATGGCAGAAATACCTAAATCAGTATATATAATATATAATGGCAGGAATGGAGTGTCTGATGCAGGGCTGTGATTCATTTGCACAGATGTGAGGCCCTAATGAGAGATGGGAGAAGAGCATTGTTATGTATGTGTTGTGTTTTTCCATGTCTTTTATTTTGAAATGCCATATCCTTTTGTAGTCCATGTCTATGGTTATTGTAGTTTTTTTGTGTTTCTCTGCCCTAGTGTATCCAGCTGTTCCTTGTTTTCATTAATTACCTTTTGTATATATAAATATACTCTAGCGTTTCTAGTGTTAGTATGTTGGTTAGTTTGATGGTTCACGTCTTTGTTGGTTTCTGTCTTTTTGTTCATGTCAAGGGTTAAGTTTACGTTTTTGATTTAATAAACTCACTCTATGCTGGCATGTAAATCCAGCCTCCATTTCCTGTATTGAACGGTACGTGACAAACATGATGCAAACAAATTTTCTTGTCTTTTCGGAGTGGAAACATATTGTATATTTTATTTATATGTCACAAGTTAAACTTTGTTTTGTAAATATTACCTCTCATCACATGTCTCATCACATGTCTCATCACATGTCTCATCACATGTCTCATCACATGTCTCAGTCATACGAGCCCCTGAGGCTAAAATCATAGAGTCAGCCCAGAATGAATCTTATTAGTAAACAAAGTTTTACTGTAGATTTTTTTTCCAGTTAGATTCACTTGGAGTCCCAGTTTCTATTATAAACTGTGCGTGTACACACACATATATGTTTTGAGGATGTCTCACATTACTAAAATAGTACTAAAATCTTTGAATCTTTCACAGTCTTGTTATTAATAATAGAGATGAATGGAGATTTTCACACTTTTATCAGCCAACCCTTGCTTTGCCCAGAAGTGGCGATTTAGGCTTTACTGTGTCTGTGTGCTTTATTAGTCCTGAACATGTTTTAAGTGCATCGTAAGCTTCGTATTTGTATTCATCCCCATCTGTGTTTACATGTGTTTACTTGGCAGGGAAACAGTTCAGTTAGTGTGGTCCCTGAACGGTCCATCCGAGCGACAAAGACCAGCTAGATTGTGTCTCTGCCAAGTTGCTTGAAAACTAAAGTTGTTAATGCTTCCAAAGGAAGAAAATCGAAGCTTGTGAACCAGTTTTCTTAAACGTGGAGGATAAGGTCAATGGTCTCCCTGGAGGGCTATTTATGGAAGAAGAATGTATTTCATTCAGCCGAGCAGTTACAAACTGAATTAAACATCACATATGAATAAGTCACACACTATTTTATCCACAAACAATCACTAGGGACCTTGTGGCTCTGATCTCCAGGATCTGTGTGTTTGTGAGTGTTTGCGCTGCCCCTGATGTAACAGCATCAGATAGGCGGGTAATTGCGGACACGTGTGAAATATGAGATTGTATTGAAACGGTCTCGGGAACAATTCCATCCTCCATTTCTCTGGGATGAGACCTGAATACCACCTACTCATGCCACCTGGTTAAACAATCAGGTTTCACTGCAGTGGATCTCACCGTGGGTTGTTCTGACTGAAAGCTTCATATTTAATTTGGTAAATCAACTGTTTCCAACCAGATATGAGAGTTCACAGCTGTGGCAGGTTTTGTAACCACTAAACGCTTTAGAATTGATCTGTGTGTTACACGCATGACCAAGCTAATAATTTTAGGTTGTAAGAATGATTCCCCAACGTTTCCATAAGCAGTTGATTTGACTGAATTCAAATTATTTAAAAAGTTTACAGTTATAGTTTGGGGCTTGGGCTTCATTCTGAGTAAGATAATTATTATTTAAAGAGAAATGTAACGTCTTTCCTTATGTAAATGCGATTTATTCTAATGAAATCTGTTTTTACTAGATAAACAGGTTTCTAATACACAACCTAATACCATATCATAATGTATGGTGCTTATTACAGAAAAACTCAATGTGGTGAAACACAAATCATGTTATTCATGTTATTTTCTGTATGAAGTGGCAGCAAACACAACATGAGTCTGTTGCACTGCAGTTCCACTCACCGCTCACCTTGCAGTATAAAACAGGCCTTACTCTAGTTAAGCTTAGGTTTATGTTCAGATCTGTTTATTGTTTTGATTAAGGCTTCACTGTAGAGACAACACCTTATATAAAACCTTGTTTAGCCATGACGGATTGTAAAGACGTAAACTAAAGCATTACTGCTTAAAAATCAACTTTTTTGTTCTCCAAAATGAAAATGGCGTATTTGTTTGTATTAAAACCACTTCTATAATATAATACAGTATTGTGTTTGTCGTCCCCTTTCTACTGAGCTTTCGGTTCAGTTCAGTGCTCAAGGTCTACTGGATTTATCCAATGAATGCTGAACCTGGATCAGCCCAAAAGGACAGTTAAACCAAGAAACAAAACATAATGGTGACGACTGAAGCGTCGTGAAGTAAATTGGGTGTCAAACCGCTGCGGTGATTAAAACGTTTCCATATCGTTTTTGCTGAAAAATGTTTTTAAAATGTTTTTTAAATGTTTTTTCATGTATGATATATAACGTTAATAAAGTTCTACTTGCGTTACCGCAAGAACGTTTTTGACAACTTTGAGGGAACTTCAGGAGAGCGTCAGCCAGCATTCTGAATGTTTCCTGTTAGCTGGGCAAGCGTTTGTTAGCCGTGCTTGATATGGGTCACTGCTAGCTGTAGAACCCTGAGGATGGTTTAGATGTGTGTGTGTGTGTGTGTGTGTGTGTGTTTCTCAGGTTACCAACTGCAGTTTGTGAAATTACTTAAAAAACTCCCAAGGTCATGTTTTGGCCTCTGATGTCCTCAGATGCCGTGTTGTCGTACTGTATCACTGTGTCTGTGAGCGCAAAGCGTTTTAGAAACACTCATAACACTGAACAAGATATTATTCGAAGCATTTGGGAAATTGACATTTCCCGCAGTGACTGCGGTGTCTTGCGGTGTGAGATGATGCAATTCATCCTCACGCTTCACTTTTTCTGACTGCAGTCTGGAGTCGTCCCCACTAGACAAGTCCTAGTATTTGCTAACATGGTAAAAACTCATTACATCATTAGAAACTCATAAGAGCACTTTTACTTCCTCTGTAAGGACAGGAAGTGAGTGTGTGACTTTTGGCTTTTCCTTACACTGCTGCTTTAATTCGTTAACACTGTCTTCAAGATTTAAATGGAAATGTCAGTGATTGCAGGGAAGAGGTGAACATTTATCGGTAATAATATAGTATTTTACACTGCTGTAGATAATATAAAGATTAGGCAAATGTTTTTGTGTGATATTGTAGGCTGCACCATCGTCCAGACCTCTGTACATCACTTTTGTAGGTCGAGGCTCAGCCAAAGAGAAACGGTTTACTCACAAAATATTATTTAAACAAAAGAGATTTAAATACGTACATGTTATTTATAGCAGGTCGATTATGATATCACACAATAGGAAGTCAATGACAATAGACCGTCAGTGGTAGCTACACGGTCAGACAGGAACTGACAGCGTGTTATCAAGACAGGAACACAGTTAGAAAACAAACATTTTAGGCTGGAGATTTTTCAAATATTTTTACAGACCAATAGAGTAAATGTGGCAAATAAAACACTGGCTATTAAAATCATACTCCCTGCATAACACTCCTGCTCAGGTGCCAGTTTCATCTTTTCATTGTTCACACCCGACAGGTTTGAGTGCCGCCAAGCTATTGGTGGAGAGCGGCTTGAACCCTGTGCTCCTGGAGGCCAGAGACCGCGTTGGTGGAAGAACCTTCACTGTTCAGGTAAGACATTTATCTCCAGGAACCTCGAGTCTTAAAACGGGGTCAGAGTGATTCAGTCACAAGACATTTACATTTTACAATTTACATTTACATTTAGGCATTTGGCAGACGCTTTTATCCAAAGCGACTTACATTGCATTTTACTACACATTGATCATTATACATTGAGTATGTGCAATCCCTGGGATCAAACCCATGACCTTGACGTTGTTAACGCCATGCTATAACCACTGAGCTACAGGAAAGTTCAGTGGTTAGCCCCTGGCTGTATTTGGTGCTCTAAATACCTGAAACAAGTGTACCGAGTGCAAACAGAATCAGAGATTAAAAGGAATAAAACGACTTCACTTTTAACCACACAGCTTTTACACGTGATAAACACAAGGGTTTGCTCTGCTGGAAGAGAATCTGCTGCCTCTGCATAAGTGTGCACAGTTCCTTTTTTCCCCAGCTAACAATTTTAACATTGTAAGAACATTGTTTACATCAAGTAACAAAAACGTTAAATGTTATTTTCAAAGTTCAAGGAACATTCAGAACATCCAGTTTTTAGACATTGTGTTAACTTAATTGCTTGGTTAAAAGAACAATATATATATATATATATATATAAGACATTCTACATTCAACATTACTGCAAGAACGTTTTGCTAACTTTGAGAGAACTTTTTGGGAACATTAGCCAATGTTCTGAGAAAGTTCCGTGTTAGCTGGGCTGGTTTCAGTGTTGCTTGTAGAATGTTCAGTAAAGAATGTGCTCGGTATTACACTGTGAATGTGATATTTCGTATGCTTTCAGAACAAGGAGACCAAATGGGTGGATCTGGGTGGAGCATACATCGGGCCCACTCAGAACCGAATCCTGAGGCTAGCCAAAGAGTACGGGGTAAAGACGTACAAAGTCAACGAACAGGAGTCTCTGGTTCACTATGTGAAGGTAAATCGTGGTGCAGGCACGCACAGAAGCATTGACAAAAATCAAAGCAGAAAAATCCGAACAGCATCCCTTCCCCCCCTCATCCCCAGCTCTCCTCACAGCTCTAGGGCAGAGCTTCGGCTGATAATTCAGCCTTTTGTTCGAACACACTCGTGTCTTAATGCACAGGAAGTCAGAGCCCGGCCTGGCTCACACAGCTGAGCGGGGTTGAATACTGAATCCCTCCTCCACATGAGTGTGCTGATCCTGAGCCTGTAGATGCTAATCGCTGCCTGAAGGAAGCCTGTAATATGGTTTCAGCCGCTCCGAGTGGGTAAGAAGGGCAGAACTCAAGACACCAGCCCCCCCCCTCCTGCCCCATATCCAATTTAAGCAGATGCATGGCTGCCCTTAGCACATGCACACTGCATGACCTTATTAGATTTGGCTGTAGTGTCTCTTGTGCTCCGGCTGCCTATTACCAGCATAAATCACAGGCCTCTTAGAAAGCCACTTTCCTTCAGCTGTACGACCACAGTACAGCTCGCACGATACTGGTTTCTGTGGTCACATGCTAAAGTGACAGACAAAACATGGTTGAAGTGAAAGTTAAAGTATAGATGGTGTGCAAGGTCAAAGTGAAGATGCATTGTTTGTTGAGTTTTCATTGTGGATCATGTCAGGCTGGACTTGACTTTAGTTACCACACGGAAAGGCCCTGCGGCTTTTTTCCCATAATCCCTCACTTTGTCCACCAGCATAAATAGCCGTCTGTGTACCACCACGGTGAAGTCTACACCAAAACGTACATCACTCCATCTGTGCATTACCCCTGTAAACCATTCATTATTACAGTAAAATATAATTTTTTACTGTAATAAGAGGTTTGTTCACAACATTTTTCTGTTTCTGTTAACTTTGCTGTCAATATTACAAACATCTTAAAAATATGAAACATTAATGTGTTCTACCAACATTATCATGGTTTTTAACATCTGAGTACCTTAGAACTAAAAATGTGATTCGTTTACTCAGAATAAATCCTTCGCTGTCCCTCGTGTTCTATAAAAATACACAAACGTAATGCCTTTCTTTTAAAAGTGATTGGCTGGTTTCTTCATTTCTTCGGTCAACGTAAAGACAACTGTTCCGTGCAGGTTTGATCAGAATACACCCAAAGGCACAAATGCAAGAAGAACGAGCGGAAGATAAGGCTGTGCACATCACATGTAGCTGATGTGATTTTCATGGCTTCATTTGTTAACAATACTAGATAGAGAAGCACTAGAAGGTTTCGTTAGACCTCATCTCATTGGTCTAAATTCCCTCTTCACATAACTGTGCATTAAACATCTCGCTCTGATTGGCTGAGATTGTGCAGTGTGTTGTGTGTGTTTATGCATGTGTGTGTTACTGTGTGTTAGGCCGCCCCCTTTGTCCTCGTTCCATTATCTCCTGATCATAGCATCCCTGTGGGTTACCATGGCAGCAGTCCTCATCAAAAGACAATTGCTGTTGGATTGAGGGACACTCTCTCTTTCTCTCTGTCTGGCTCTCGTGTTTTGGTGTCTGGCTCTGTCTTTGGGAACTGGGGCGTTTCCTTCTCGCCTCATAACCAGGCAGATTCGGTCGGCAGGTTTTTCCTGCTGGGTTAAGAGAATGCCGGCTCAGAGGGGTTTTCTATTGTTTGTCTCCACTAATTAAAAAGCGAGTACACATTTTTCAGCTGATTGTGATGGTCGGCAGCGTAATTATATACCGTATAATTACAATATAAATCACTATTCAGACCCTTTTAAGACAGGATTTGCACAAATAAAAATAACAGCGAGCCAAAATTGCGTGACGCCATAGAGTTACAACAGGATAGCAATTCTATTCTGAATATTCTATTATTATTCCAGCAATTCTATTAGAATAATAACACAACAATTATTATTCTACTTATAAAAAATAGTTGTAAAAAATATACAGGTCAAATCGGTCCAAAACTGTTTATCCAAAACCTAAGCATAACATGTTTCACAGCAGAATTTGCAAAGAAAAAAAATCATTTGGTAAATTCGTAGATAAAATATGCTTGATTTTTATCTAGACCACCAGCGCTGTAATATAACTACCGAATATCTGAATATTACGGTGAGGTGCTGTTTTAGGAAATGTAGTTTTGTTTTTTGTCTTTTGGCAAAGTGTTGTTAATAAAACATAAATACTAATAAATAATTATAATTTGTCTTTTTGGTCAAACACAGTTTCCCAAATGCATTTGATACGCAGACTTAAGCAGCAAAATACAGCTTGAATACCACACTACAGACTTGCTCAGACATGTTGAATTCTTGACGGTTGTAAGCAGAACATTCAGTGGTAACTTCTGGCTAAGATTAAATATATTTCGATTTGAAAGCACAATCGAGAAAGCTGTAAATGTGTGCACATGAAAGAGTTTTATTGTTGAGTTTATTGTTGATCATATCAGGAGATTTGCAGCTTGTCTTTTGTCTGTGTAGTATTATAAAAGAGACTTTGATTTTATCTAGCTTTCACGTAGCCCAGTCATGTCTGTGTCCACGCGTGATTCGCGGAAAGTTTTATGGCTGCTTTTACAGTATCACCTGTTACCCAACAATCCTGTGTTGGCCCGGGCCCAGTATTAGCCAATAAAGGCCCTTACAATGAGCAGGCCATTTTATAATTAAGGTGAGCGTGCAGCCAAGGCGCCGATGTAATCAGCTTTTCTATAGCTGTAATCCTAAAGGCCAGACCCAGTTTCCTCTGCCTCTGTAATGTATATGATCTTATTCTGCTCCTTTAGGCAGATTCAGTGTACCTTTGATTATGATTGAACAGTGATGCTATCAAGTTGCATCAAAGTTACATCATTGGTCGAGCAAAAGTTAACGCGTCAGACCGCTCAAACAGAAACAGAGTGTTTTAAATGTGTCGCAAAGCCACAATTTTTGACACTGTCACATGGTGATTTAGGAAAATAAGCTTGTTTAGCAAAACATGTTTAAAAAAAAACACTGACCACTTGTAGGCGCGTTTAGCATCGTCGTGAACAACTGCTTATATTAGCTGCTTATCTCTGTAAAGGAAGAATATGTTTTAAATTCTGTAAAATCAATCTGTAAAGTACAGTAGGTTACTTCAGAAGATAATGCATTGCGCTGGCCAGGATGTGGTCTCGCTTCATTGCTTGTAATCTAGACCTGATGTGCAGCTCTCTGAGGTTAGTAATAGCATTGAGGCTTATGTTCTGCTCTGTCTAAAAGGATATCATAAGAGATGCACTCCATCTCTCCACATCACTTCCATCGCCATGGGAACAGACCTGTTGCTGGATGGTGAGCGATCTAATGTCCTCTGTTACATTGGTCTGGCAGTTTCACAGATGATATGGAAATGTCACAGACCTTCATTCCTCGTGTTTTGTTGAGGTTGTCTTTACTGTATACTCTATATTTTACACTTACATCATTGGGGTCCCTCAGATCCAATCAAAATGCAGTAGCTCGATATTTTGGTAGCTTTATTCAGCTGGACATGTTCAGCAGTAACTTGTTTTCTATAGCCTTACTCAGATCTTCGAGAGAAATGCCGATGGCACGATGCAGAAGTCACGTCGAAAGATTATACATTTTAGAAGAACATTATTTATCAGGGATTTTACACTGTTCGGCCACATTACAGCACACATAATTATATATTAAGGTAATTAAAGTTAAGATTATGGATTCTAATGGTTTGACAACGTACATTTCTAATTCCACTATTTGTTTAATGCGTAAAAAGCATATGTGCAAATATGAAGCAGAGAGCATGTTTTTCTTACACACATTTGAATACGCTTCACACTTGCGTTAGATACCATGCGTATCATAATGTAAGAACTCGAGGTGATTACAGAAATCTACATTGTGCATTTGTTACAAATGAAAATGGCTAATTTTGTCGTTTTCTGTTCGTATGTGAGTATCTGTATATGTGACTCGATACATGGACATACATATTATATACGTGCTCCACATGTATTTCCGCTGATCACATGTCTGTATGGAACGTGTAAGTCGTGCAGGACTCGTACAGTAGACGACAGGTGGTTGTGTTTGTGTCGCCATAGTAACCTTTCCCTCCAGTTACACTGCCACACTGGACTTTCCTCTTTCCAGCGGCTTCATTATCACGAGGGGGTTTTCAATCGCGTAGCACGTCGTCCTTTATCTGTAGTCAAACATTAATCAATCTGCCTAACTGTGCTCATTTAAGAGCCCCATAGCAACAGAGCAATCCAGGTATGATGTAATGTCTGCATATATTTACCCCATTGGCCTGCCACACTGTGTTATCATCCTGACTAAGCATTTCCACTACAGCTTGTGTCATATAGCCGCTGTGTGCCAGCCACTAACATTGTCATTATCTGTGATTATGAATTTTCTGGCTTAATGTATTGGCACTATATGCCGATGTATATTTATAGATATTGTGTATCTTTGTTCCATATTATATCCCGGCCCTTTAAAATGAGCACATACCTCTTGCCCTGGCCTTAATGAAGAGGATCGTCACATTTTTATGAGAAAATCATAAAATCGCAGTTAGATTTGATAAGGTCAGGTTTATTTTTTTTGATCCCGCGCTCATGTATTAGCGCAACTGTAAAGTTCAGCCGCGAGTGTGAACAGAGGCCCTTCATTAACTGATGTGAGGTCAAGCCAAGCGAGTTGTAGTTACGTATATTTTAGGCAGAGAAAAGCCTTTTCCATTCCAGAATGGTTACATGTATAATGATAATGAGGTCATGGTGGCTATGATAAAGACATTACGTCAACAATGACAACTACGAGAATGACGCTTTTCATTATTTGGTGGTAAGGTCGAAGATTTCTTATAGAAACGGTTTCATCTTTCCAAGGGGAAATCGTATCCATTCAAGGGACCTTTCCCTCCGATGTGGAACCCTCTGGCCTACCTGGACTATAACAACCTCTGGAGGACGATGGACCAGATGGGGATGGAGGTACATGTCACATTCATCATTTGGTTCAATGAGAAAATATTGTTCGGTATTCGTAGCAGACTTATAGATCAAGGATAAAACTTCAGTCTAGCTAGTTTAGTTTTAACTGGTCTCCCAGTCTGGTCTGTTTACTGCATTTATAGGGCCTCTGGGCAAGCTAGCCAAGCAGGAAGTCCAGCTAGGCTAGCATAAACCAGATACGTCTGTTAGCTTTAAGTTGAAAATGCTAAAGTTGAGAAAATGGCTGATAATAGCAAACGTGTGCTACAGATTCCAAAGGAAGCTCCATGGAGGGCCCCTCATGCTGAAGAGTGGGACAGAATGACCATGAAGGAACTCTTTGACAAAATTTGCTGGACCAGGTACAGAGACACGACCTAAAGAAGTGACCATTGGTAAATGGTGTGTTGGCTGTTGATGACACGTTTGTCACCCACTGATTGCTGACAGGGCTGCTCGCCGCTTTGCTAACCTGTTTGTCAATGTGAACGTGACCTCAGAGCCTCATGAGGTGTCGGCTCTGTGGTTCCTGTGGTACGTCAAGCAGTGTGGCGGTACTATGAGGATTTTCTCCACCACCAACGGAGGCCAGGTAAGAAAATGCTAATATGACGGATGGGTTACGATGATTAACCTACAGTACCTACCCAGCTAACAGGGAACGTTCTCAGAATGTTGGCTAACATTCTTTAAAAGTGCTCTCAAAGTTATCAAAAAAGTTCTTGCGGTAACATTGGTTGATTTTTTTTCTAAAATTATATATCATTTACTGTATACCAAAAGCGTTATTTTTAAGTAGACAGTGGAATGTTTTAAAAATGTTACAAAATTTAAAAAAATGTTAAAAATAAATGTTAAAAAATGTCATATAATCAAGCAATAACAATAATACAGCGTCTAAAAATGTCCCCAAAAATCAATCTATCTATCTATCTATCTATCTATCTGTTACTCTGTATATTGTTCATAAAAGCTGCAGTACTGTTGCATAATATTTAGATATGCGGGGTCAGGCACATTTATCTCGGTTAGTTAATTATACAGAGAGTAAACGACAAAAGCTACACGCTAACATACGAACAACTCCCCAGCATGACGCCATGTGCGTTTGCACAGTAGTGTGTGAATGTGTTTGTGTTAGTGTGTGTGTGTTAGTGTGTGTGTGTGTTAGTGTGTCTCCTTGGCTTTTTCACCAGCGTTTGTGTTTACAGTATAATCAACATCTGTGGGAGTGAGAAAGAGAGAGAGAGAGAGAGAGACTCTAGCCTCCACACACATATCTCACAGAAAATAGGAAGCTGAGGAAAGCAGGTGTTTGTGAGAGAAATCAAGCTGTGATTGGTCGATCAAATGTTCCTGCCAAGTGCAATAGTCTTTGTCACCATCCAATCTTTAGCCCTAATTTAGTTAACCACAGCTCTCCAAATGAGCCCTTTAAAGAAAGCACAGAACGGATTTTCTGTAGAGGAAAGGGAAATGTTTTCATGAGTGCAGTAGCAATAGTTCACCCGAAATACGTATTTGTATGTTGTACGGTGTATAAAAGCATCTGCCTGATACATACATGTAAATGTATGCTTTTGTATGTTACAATGCTATAAACAGCTTTCATGATAGATTGAAATTTGACGTCATTCACTGAATCTGTAGCTCTCAGACATTATTTGTGCTTCAAATGAGGCGTGATGGTCTGAAATCAAAGCGTGATTAATGCTGATGCAAGAAACTAAGTATTCAGAGGAACTTCTCATCAGTCTTTCAGTAGCTCTCAGTGGAAATATTTGTTGCTTGATCGATTCATTACAGAATCTTTCTGGTGTGGTTATTTATTCCTGGAGAATGACTCTTGAAAGTCCCTCTTCATTCCTCTGACCCTGAACAGATTATGTAACATACCAAAATAGTTGCAAGCTACTACAGTATATCTGGGTCACATTTATAGCAGGAGTCTCATAGCTAATGTTTATTTGTTAGCATGTATCGTCTGATGCCACTAATAAACCAAAACGGAAAGCACTCAGTTACATTAATTACATTGATTACAAATTGTGAAACTGCTTATTAAAGACTTTCTTTGAGTTATGGTGCTGTCAGCCTAACTGTTTTGGCCTGTCCAATGTGCCTTTCCTGTCGTGTATTCCTAACAGTGTCTGAAAAGATATTACCACCCAACAGCAACGTGATTCTGTGAGACGCAGAGACACCTGTTGGTGAATAGATGAATTGCAGTTCTTGTAAAAATATGAAAGTGTTTAAATAATGCTGAAGTATACCTCAGAATCATGATAAATGGAACAGGGGAATACATTTAGAATAGTTAAACAAAATGTAACGCGTGACTGTTCAGTCTGCTTCCTGTTTCCCTGTTCGACAGGAGCGCAAGTTTTCCGGGGGCTCCAGCCAAATCAGCGAGGCGATGGCCAGAGAACTTGGTGACCGCGTGAAGCTGGAGAACGCCGTCTACAGCATCGACCAGACCGGAGACCTGGTGGTTGTCAAGACAGTCAGTGAGGAGATATACAAGGTTAGAAGGTGCACAAAGCCCCAACACTTCTCATAAGAATTGGTTCAGTCATCGCATGAAAATGAAACATCAAGTCGAGAGCATTGCATTGTGGGATGCAGTATCATGCACAGCAGTAGGTCATCAGCACACTGCACGTACACAAAATAGTCAAAGTTGTGTATGTTATTCCGAACATAGACTGTGGGATCAGTAACCACTGACAAATGTCACCTGAACAGGCAGAATTTTGTTCTAAATGGTGCTAAATGGACTAACTGAAAGACACAACAGGCACTTTGAAGCACGTTTAACAATGTATGCGTGTAAGCGTGATGGATTGTTAGCGGTAAGCTGTTCCTCATCCTGCTGTCCTGCCCACATCCTCTTTCTGTGCTGAAAGCTTATTACATGCTGCTGAAGAGCTGCTTAACCTGTTGGAGTGAGGAGCAGGGGACAGTAGAACAAATGTGTTCAGCCCCCATCCTTCATTAGTCTCCTTTAGAATCTACATTAATATATGTACATTCACTATATCATGCACAAACCAATGCATTTCTGAAAAGTTTACACAAGACGTGCATAAATTGTATTAAAGAACAAAACCCAGCTAACATGGAGCATTCTCAGAGCGTCGACTAATGTTCTGAAAGGTTATGAAAACGTTCTTGCAGTAATGTTAGGCGATTTTTTTTACATTATTAAACATATATCGAATATGTTATTCCTAAGTAGTTAGTGAAATGTTTTAAAAACATTGCAAAAAAAATGTTTGAATAACGTTCTCATAACCAAGCAATAACGTTACCATGTCTAAAAAACGGGATGTTTTGAACGTTCCTAGAACTTTCAAAATAACATTGTAAACATGTTTGTTGCTTTATGGAAATGTGAGGGAAACGTTCTTTCAACCTAAAGTTGTTAGCTGGGAAAATAGCTGTTTGATGTAAAGTGAGAGTATTAGTGTGTAATGTACTGGACTACAATCTACCTGAATGACTGTAGTTTCTTTTCTTGAATTGTTTTCATGGTCTCGCTCCCTTTGTTCTCATAGGCCAAATATGTCATACTTGCCATACCACCAGGACTGAACCTGAAGATCCATTTTAACCCTGAGCTGCCCCCTCTGAGGAATCAGCTCATTCATAGAGTGCCCATGGGTTCAGTGATCAAATGCATGGTGTACTACAAAGAGAACTTCTGGAGGAAGAAGGGTCTGTACATGTTCACTTTCTAGTGTACGTCCCATGATTTGGGACACAGCCCCGTATTGAGTCATGCTGTTTGGCTTCATTGTATAGGATACTGTGGCAGCATGGTGATCGAGGAAGAGGAGGCGCCTATCGGCCTCACGCTTGACGACACCAAACCTGATGGATCTGTGCCCGCTATAATGGGGTAAATCAAGCTTTGAGCTTTTTATTGTTGAACGAACGTAAGCAACTAACAACTATCTTTCTGAACTGACAACTAGTGTTTGACAGTACGCTTTTCTCTTTACAGTTTCATACTGGCTAGAAAATCCAGGAGATTAGCGGGTCTGACAAAGGAGGAGAGGTAGATATTTCCTAAATATTACACATCGATGAAGTTGATGACTGTTTTTTAGAATTTGGAAATATTGTGCTTAGCTTGTCATGACTCTGTTTTCCCAACAATTTCAGAAAGAGAAGGATCTGTGAGATTTATTCTCGTGTGCTGGGCACAGAGGAAGCGCTCCATGTGAGTCTCCACCAATCAAAATCGTTCTTGTGTTTTGTGTAAAGTTTGCAAAGATCGAAAGTAGGGCTACCCATATATCAAAATTACTGAAAAATAACAACAACAAAAACAACAAAAAGTTGTAGTGATTGATTCTTTTCCCAGAAGGAATGCAAAACTTATGCTGGTTACATCATTTTCAGTGTATAAATATATTTTAATGTCATTTAAATAGATTTGACAAATGTAAAGCAATATCGTATTGCATACCGTTTATCGCATGATTTAGCATGTTACTGCATATCAGATTTGTCTTTGGCATCGAAGCTTGTTTGTTTAACAGCAGAAGCATTTTTGAAACACAACTTTTAATATTAGTATTGACGTGTGTTCTACCAATGATTATTGTCCTATAGTGACATGAGCACACTTAATAGTGTTAATGAGCGTCTCTTCTTTAGCCTGTTCACTATGAGGAGAAGAACTGGTGTGAGGAGGAGTATTCTGGTGGATGCTACACTGCTTACTTCCCCCCGGGGATCATGACACAGTTTGGCAGGTTAGCTATTCCTCGATGTAGCATCGCTGCTCAGATCTGCATAGACTGCTACCCTGTTTATTTGGAGGAAGCTAGCATTTAGAAAAAGTAAACGTATCTCACGCCTTTCCAGGGTCCTGCGGGAGCCGGTGGGCAGGCTGTACTTTGCCGGCACTGAGACGGCCACTGAATGGAGCGGTTATATGGAGGGGGCGGTCCAGGCAGGAGAGAGAGCGGCTAGAGAGGTGGGTCTTAAAACGACGGTTTACCAAAACAATAACAATTCTTACAGTAAAAGTTTTATTACTAGTTTATCGAAACCTCTTTAAAAAAGGGCTCTTGGAAGCACTATAAACATTTTTTTCTGTAAATACTAGAAAAAATAAAAAAAATTCTAGTTTACATTCTGTTTATTTGCTCCAGCAATTCCTTTTACGCAATTCAGATTTTTGGATATTAACATCCGTAACTCAAGGCACCATCTCACAATACTGTGCGCTTCCTTCTTCCAGACTCTGTGCGCAATGGGAAAACTCCATGCAAGTCAGGTCTGGCAGTCAGAGCCCGAGTCAGTGGTATGAATTCCACTTGCTTTGAAATCCTTAGAAACACATTGTAATGAAAATGTGAACTTAAAAACATATCAGGTCTCATTTGAATAAATAATGGTCTGGAATTCTGTTTCTAGGATGTCCCAGCGCAGCCATTTGTCACCACGTTCTGGGAAAGGAACTTGCCATCCGTTGGGGGTTTATTCAAGTTTATGGGCGTGTCCTCCTTCTTGGGTGTTGCCACGGCTGCGGGACTGGTAGCTTGCAAGAAGGGCCTCCTTCAACGGTGCTAAAGCCCCTCCCACTCGCCTAGCCTATTGTATGTGACCTGGCCTTCGTGACTGTGGCCAATCGACCAATCAGCTAATCAGGGCCATGACACTGCCTGGGTATGTGGTCGAGTTATTCCGATGAGATTTGCCACACTAGTACATTACTTTCAAAACTACAAAATGATCCATTGCTAAAAATGAAACAAATGAAGTGATGATGCCATAATGAGTAGCTACTAATTGTTGATGTGCCCTGTCAGAGAAAATACAAACGTCCCACCTTAAAAATAAATAAATAAAGAACGACGGCAACATTCCACAGCTGTTTATTTTTGAGTGTGTGTGTGTGTGTGTTTCGCCGGTCATATCGATTACCTCTGCTAATTTCAGGTGCTGTTCTCAGGAACTCATTATCACAATTAACCTTCCAAAATATCGAAATAACATTACGGACATTTGCAGTATTAGATTAGTATTTAATACTGCGTTCATTACGCTCTTTTCCACATAACACAGAAGCTGCATTTGCTTTATAGCACAATTCACTACTTCATTCATGAGAGAAGCTTAATTATATTTAAAACGTGCAGAAGAATATATGGCGTCTATTCATAACCTTTGTTTTCTAATATGCTATGACAATGTTAAATAAAGAAGTATGGACAGGCTGTAGGGAAGTGTCTGGCAGTGTAATGAAGTCTAATAGTCAGAGAAAAGTACAGTATGTCTCATGTAAAGGATATCGTAGTGTTGTATGTAGTTTCTAAAGGCTGCTGTGCATGACTGTGTCTGATTGGAACATGGAAACATCTGAATGTCTGTTTACAGATTAGATGTCGTATTTGGTTTGTTTTTGTAATGCGGATCAGTGTATACTGGAAGTGTACTGGAAGCATACAGTATACATACTGAAATCTGAAGCTGATCTTTTTTGACACAAAAGTTTCTAAGGATGCTGAATCTTCATTCACTGTCAGCATCTATTATTTAACAACCCAGAGGCTCATGGTACATCAACAGATTCTCTACAAATTCCACAGTGTCATGTCATTGCTAATAAACAAAATGTTACATTTTATCCAAATATAATGGCTTTCCCAATTTATCTAAATGACACATGGTATTTCAAAATGGTGAATTAAAAATGTCAGAATGCTATTTCAAAAATGTGATTAAATAAAAAAAGAGATAAACCCCAAAAAGACACCAGATAGATTTGACAGTGACGTATTATGTGTGTAAACCTGAAGTGTGTGTAGATGTCGTTCCAAAGATGCGTTGTAATTGTTTGTGGTGCCTTAATCTGGTAGTGTTCCCCCATTCTCAAGTGCCTCTGTGCTGGTGAGCTTCTCCAGTCTTGCACAATGTCCCTGGGTCACTCATTGGCTGCTTTAGATGGTTTCTTAAAAAAACAAGCTACTTTAGCAGAACAAGTCCATACCAGAATATTTGGATTTGGAGATTTGGAGCGATGTTTGTTAGATTCACAGGCCTGCAGTGAACCAAAATTCAGCGACTTGCTTTGGGCTCGATGAAACAACAGTCCTAATGACATCATTCCCTCCTGAAGTAGCCAATGACAAACCGGGGGTGTCGAAATCAGAGGCTAGGCCACTCCTGACTGTTGACTATTCTACATTATATTAGTGACCTTCATCTTATTGAAACTCAGTTGTTTTACACCCTGTTGGAGTCTGGTCCACTGTGAACTTAGTAACTCTGTGGTGACTTTGTTGTCCTGACAGGTTTCTGTAATTCCTCTGTATTGTGTTAGTGAATTGTGCCTCACTGTTTGTGCTGCTAATGCACATCTAACGCTGGTCCTGTGTACCAGGTCCAGAAGTACAGATCTTTCCTCTTCTGCTCTAGTCTGCTAGCCGCTCTGCTACAATCAGGCCCCATCGTCAGATTTTGTGTGTGTATCATGTCCAATGGTCAAGTCCTGTAACTGCATTATTTGATCTCTTTGTACAAATTCAGTGACTAAGCTGATAATAAAGTGTGTGATTTACCATTAAGCCCTGCACATTCTGTTCTTTTGTTACGTGTGTCTTTGATTGAACTGCTGCCCTTTTAGCGTGAAATCCTGCTTCAGCCTGAGGTCCTCCAAAAGACAAAAGCTCATTTCAGCCACAGGAGGGCATGGCTCCCCTCAGCTACTGGTTACATAGTAATGCAGCATTTTGATTAGTTTGGTCTTTGTTCTTGCATCCGCCCCCATTCCCTGGAAAACCTTTTTACAAGTGTTTTTAAGAGGTTTGCCACTAATTATGACCACAAGGGGGAGCCAGTTTAACACAGATAGATATTAACTCCCAAATTCCAGTTGCACGAAGTAACTGTCAAGGCCAACCCAGCTAACAGGGAACGTTCTCAGAACGTTGGCTAACGTGCTATAAAAGTTATATCAAAGTTACCAGAAACGTTCGTGCAGTAATGTTTTTAATATTATACATCTAAAACGTTATTCCTAAATGGTTAGTAGAACGTTTGAAAAACGTCACAGAATAGTTTTATTTAGAATTTAAATTGACGTTCTGAACGCTCCTATAACAAACGTATGAAAATGTTAACGTTTATGTTACTTAATGGAAACGTTGGGGGAACGTTCTTACAACCTAAAAATTGTTAACAGAGAAGGTACGTGCATAATTGTGTATATTTTTTAAGAACAGACGACTTAATGAAAGCCTAACAGGACCTCAGAAGATCTCTCCATTAGAGTTTATGGCTCTATAAGAACACACTGATAAGCACGTTTACCTTGTTTGCGCCCATTCAATCCGAGATCATTTCCCGGTGGTCACGCTATAGAGTCCAGCATCCAAACTGCGGGTCCCCCCACAGAACCGCTGTGTATCTGTCAAACGTTATCGTCACTTCCTACAATGTTTCTTGCTACACGTTTCAAAGCGGCCTCGGTGTTGTACAGAGATAAGGGACTGTGAGATATCACATCACCAAACGATACTTTGAAGTTGAAAACAGACTCAAGTGCCGAGAGAGGAAAAGAAAACTAATAAATTTGCGCGATAAGCGCTGGATAAGACACGATGCAGACCGGAGAGGCGTTATAAGAGGTTATATAACGTGATCACCTGATTCGATTCGAAAAAAGTCTTTAAAAAAACAAGCGATCATTTCCCATTTCATTATTATCATTTTATCGATAATAAATAATTAATCGATTAGTTTTGACTTGCAATGACTCCAGTCTCACTTCCGTTAAACGTCTTATGAACTTAAAGAGCGCAGTAATGAACTTAAAGAGCGATGATGGGGCAGAAGCGGACCGGTGGAGGAAAGAGACACAGGTGAAGGAGTGAGCGACACAGATGGAGAGAGCGACAGGTGGACGAGTGAGCGACACAGGTGGAGGAGAGGGACACAGGTGGAGGAGTGAGGGACACAGATGGAGAGAGCGACAGGTGAACGAGTGAGCGACACAGGTGGAGGAGTGAGGGACACGTGGAAACTGGCATTTGGAGAGAAGGGGGCTGTGAGACTCTAACGTTTGGGAACGTCTTACTACCAAAGCAATAAAAAGGTGCCCTTGACATTTAAATGATCAAGTGAATAATCAAATCATATAATCAGAAGCCAAAGCTGTGTAGATGAATCACTACTCGGCTAACAGGGCACATTTTCAGAATGTTGGCTAATGTTCTTTAAAAGTTCTCTCAAAGTTATTACAATGTTCTTGCAGTAATGTTAATTATTTTTTTTTACATTAAATATCGTAAAACATTATTCTTAATTAGGTAAACGTTTAAAAAATGTTTAATGTTCCTGTTACTTTGATGGAAACCTTCTTATAACCTAAAATTGATAGCTGGGCAGGCTTTGTGGAGGCTAAATTCTCCAGGAGAGCGAATATGTTTGTTTGTTTATTTGTGTGTGTGTGTAAATGGGTGTCTGAGGTCCTTTTTTAATTTATGTAAAGTGCATGTGTGGAGTCTTGAGTACTGTCTAAAAATCTCAGGGCTGATCGTCACGACAGTTACCATCTGCTGCTGGATCAAAGTGGGTTCTGATTACGGAGATAAATGGAGGATATTAAGTCTAACCATAAAGCAATAATGTGCTTCAATTTGTTCTTTTAATGGCTCCTAAATTATCCATATATAACCCGCCACATAAATGACACCAGCTGTGAAATTTGTATGAATAATTTTTTATTGATTATAAAATGAAAGTCATCTAAATTGTGAATGTGCCAGTCTGTCCCAATAAGTATCATTGCTCTCGCACATTTCATTCACTCAAATGGTAAGACCAAACATATATCACAGTTACACTCCAACGATGAGCCCAAAACGTTTAAAAATGTTGCATTTGTTGAGACTTGCAATTGTTCACTTTTTATTACCGATCTGTGCTTGTACAACGTTGTTCTGACGTAACTATTGTAAATGACGTTTTTTAGGGCTTTGTGAGGCTAAAATGATGCTAGCTGCTTTTGCATGTTGTGTCACTGCTCGCATGTTTCCGAGCTCATTTAGTGCAGCAGTCCATCTGTCTCTTCAACATATAGTAGATTCAGGAAGTAAGCTGAGAGCTGTGGTTATTTCCCTGATGATGGCAATTCTCTCGTCAGAGTTGTCTGAGCGCCGCTGTTAGTTTGTTTGTTTGATTGCGATTCTCTTTAGGAAAAGAAAATGCAGGCATTTCATTCAAACAAAATTACAAATGTAATATAATCATTTTAATTTCTACGAATAATTTAAGTTCTATGAAAAATAGTGAGTTTTTATTGTGGTGACGTGCTGCTTTAATGTGGATGTGAGCTTATCTTGAGACAATATAAGAGGAGGAGGGTGAAAATGGGGTGGCTGTAGTCTCGTGGGTAGTTAAATTATTTTCATTTATTAGTACTGAATATATTCATTTGTCTGCATCTCTTTGTAGACTATTGGTAGACTGTGATCACTCACAGTTAATACATAAACAGCATGGCAAGAAGGTAGCACACTATTACATTGGGCTTACAGTTGAGTCAGTTCATTCCGCTGAAGATATGCTGCCGGCATGCTCTAAGACACATTATTGTAGGGCTAATGAAGTCTATTCAAATCTAGTGTCTCCAGAGTCACTCTGAATAAAAGAGGCAAACAAAGGAGGTCAAATGTGACCTGCTAATAATTTGGCCAGTAATGAGAATGTGTGCTTGATAATAAGGAAAACAGAAGCAGTGGCCCTGCTGAGGGGCCTGCGGGGAAAAGGGTCAGCAGTGCCACTGGCAAACAGTGCTGCTGAGGTGCCTGCTTAGAATAAAGTGTGTCGTGAGCAGCCGGGAGAGTCAAACCTGCTCGTTCCTCTTTTAAAATCTTCTCCAGCTCATGGAGCTCGGTTTGGCAGCAGTGGATGCGCACGTCAGCCTGGATGCTTTTGGAACATGCAGGCTTGGGCTTAAAGAATGAGTGAAGTGCATATGGATTTAATTGTAAATTACATTATCCTCATACGGTATCAGCCAGTGTCTTAGATATCTATTAACGGATATTCTGTGTTGTTGACTGCCACCGACAATCATTTAATCTAGTTCCTCGGATGGTCAACACTTATGTGAAATGAGCAGTGAGTAGTGAGTGAGTTGGAGTAGTGAGTTGTAAACACACACACACTGCAAACCGTGAACACACCACAGGAGCAGTGGGCAGCATTTCATTGTGGCACCTTGGGAGCAATTGTGGGTTAGGTGCCTTTGGGACTCAAACTAGTGACCTTCTGGTTACAAGTCAGATTCTCTAACCATTAGGCCACAACTGCCCCAAGGCACCTGTTGGCCATGTATATCATTGTGGAGAAGGCAATCCCAGAATGCATTGCCACCATTCATCCAAGATGGCTACACTGTAAATGAAGGAACATTGGCTTGGTTTCTTATTAGTGAGATGAGGCCTTTCTCTCCGAGGAGCCCGTGGAGAGCGTAACGCATCCAGAGAAGAAATCTTCATTTTAAATTCACTGTGCACCCTCAGGAAAGAAAGTGAGATGAAGTTTGATTTGTACTCTCTGCAAAACTCTTCCAG
>JAZGTI010000406.1:0-66718 GCA_036877585.1 Botia kubotai | reverse complement strand
ACGAAGGCCTGAAAGTCCTCTTGTGCAGGGAGAAACTGTAGCTATTCAAGAATGTCCTGTCCATGTTCCTCCCAAACCTCCAAGAGTGTCCCTGTTTTCCTCCTCTGAGGAGAAGATGGAGTTGGATGTCACTCCTCTGCCACCAGCACCTAGACTTACCTTACCAAAAATCATTGTTGAAGAGGAGCCAATGGAGACGGACGCACCAACAGAAAACATGAATGAGACTGTGAGACGTGTCACTGGTAAAGTGGAAAAATCGCAGAGAAACAGAGGAAGAGGACGCAGACAGAGACCCATGTCCCCTGAGTTTGGTAAGTTATGCAAAGGTAGTAAGAGTCATATTTAGCCAATTCTTGCCCTTAAATCTTAGAGCATCTCAAAATTTGAGAAATACTGAGCAAATCTGACTTGTAATGCACATCCAACCGCATCTACTGGAGAAATATGACATATTCTGTAACATGCAGAATCTTCAGACGACTCGTACGTGTCTGCAGGAGAGGATCCTCTAGAGGCTCCTGTGTTTGAGTTTTCACTACAGGACACTGTGGCCTCCACTGGATCAGAGGTGCTTTTAAAATGCATCATCAGTGGCACCCCTCTTCCAGAAGGTACGTTCTGCATTCTTGTCATAATTTATTTAACAGAACGTTTATAACTGCTCAACATGACCTTCACAGGGATGCAGTCATGCTTTCATTACTCTTGTTCATATATATAGTTACATGGAAGAGAGACAATACTGAGATCAAGAACAGCGCCACTCATGTGGTGAAAGTAGAAGGAGAACGATACTCTTTGCTCATTAAGTGGACGAAGCCGAGTGACGCAGGGACGTACACGGTTACTGCTACCAATGAGGTGGGCGTGGCTTCCAGCAGTGCCACCCTTTTTATCAAATCAGGTGAGTGTGTCTTATAGTGAACACTGTCAAGGGGTGTTTATAGTGTTGCTGAAGGTCCCAACTCGCTGTTCTGACTGTACCAGGCAGTGCATCAATGTCCACATTCCCATTGGTAGTTGCCACAGTGCATCACAGCTCATGTGCATAAAGTTAAGCTCTTCGTAGTGTTCCTATCTCTAGTTGTCACTGTGCCTCATGTCGCTGCAGGATGAATATAAATGAATTCAAGCCATTTTGACACTGAATAGTGGCATCAGTATGAACGCTCCCTCAGAGCTGTTATAATCTCTCATTTTGCTGCTGAAAAGGATGTGAAGAAGGGCTGCAGGTATGTGTTCTGTGAGCAGCAGGGCTGAGCATATTGTGTTTTAAGGCTAAATTGAGGGGGTGGAAGTCTGAAGGGGAACGTATGTGATTTTAGAGCGCTGAATTTCAATATCTTTGGATCTCAGTGGGATCAAAGAAATGAGGCAGTGAGTCACTCCGTCAACATGTGGCCCTACAGGCTAGAGTTACCATCACTGTTGGTGTTAGAATTACAGCAAATTAATCATTAAATTGATGAAAACACTTTCCTCACTAGCATGTCTCTCGTGAGCTCACTGGTTTTCTCTGTGCTCCTCCACTCTCTCTTTCTGTCCCTCAGATCCCCACTTCTCCAACCAGAGTTCCTCCTTGATAGTTGCCATAGCAACCCAGAGGTTAAATTGAACATACAAATTGTTTAACTGCATTCTGGGCCCCATAATGCTTTAAAAATCATTTTTGCTAAACAATTTGTATTTTGACCTTAATTTATTAATTGCATTAAAAAAACACTTTTAAAAATAATTCAGTTTCAGCTCTTGGGTTGTTAGTTCTGTTGAACTGATCGTATAAAGATATCGATGTCCAAACCCTGGATGGGCTTTTTCCTGAATGATGTTTAAATTGCTCATAGCCGGATCTTTGAAATCACTGAATGCACAGACACACCGAGTAATTCAAAGCTGGAAACTTCTGTGACATTTGTTCTGTTAAAGTGAATTCTACTGATGAATCTTGTCCTATTGAAAGAGTAGAAATCACAGCAAACTAACAACATATTGCTGCTAGTTAATACTATTATAATCTTCTTCATTATATAACAGGCTCATTACACCTGTTCATTGTTATTCAAGAATTGGGGATGAAATGACTGGCTGGAGATGTCTGAGTACATATGTTCCCTCACTGCACCTTCATTTCTGCTAATGGTTAGAAAATAAAAGAGAGGCTTTGCCTTATTAGGGCGGTGAACATTACGGCTATTTTTAACTTTCCTTCCTCCTTGAAATGATCTCTTAATAATATCATGCTGTATATAGTGGATTCTTATGTTACCTCCCTTACTGTGACGGCACGTTTCTGAGAACATCAAGAGATTGATTATATTGGTTATATCTGACAGATGAAACACCTGCACAGTTTGTTTACACTGTATGGGCGTGTAGTAGGTTTGATAAGCCCCGGCAGAGAAGAGTGGATTTCTCAGAAGACATTTAAATAAGATGGTTGCCATGAGAATGTTTTTTATGCCAGTTCCTAAAGACTTAATAGAAAAATGGGAGGACATCTGTATGTTTGTGCTGAACTACATGTTAGAGGTTTAGTGTCCTACAGACAGAAAGAGGCAAAATGTCATTTGTTAAGAAGACGGAAAACAAATGACAGAATTGGACGCAGTTCGAAAGTGTTTTATTTGTTCATTGTTATAGTTTCTGAGTTGTAATCACATTCTTTTGGCCAGTGGTGTGCTTCTGAATGTCATAGTGTTGAAATTAGACTCAAACCGAGTTTGCAGTAATGTATATGCTGTAAGCAGTTGTATAAAAAGACACTGTGTCTATTTTTTAGTATGGGGCATATGTGGAAGAGCACATAGCATTTCACTGCACACTGTGGCTTCAGGCCTCTCATGGCACATGGTTTGTGGTGTTTATATGTGTTCCTTATTTAAATCATGACTGTTTTTGTAACTTGAGGGATGTGTTTAAGTAAATCTTCTTTATCATCTATTTCTGTGAGGAATTTCAAAAGCTGTCAGTCTCCAGTCTTGGTGCTTTCATTGTCATTGGAGTTTTCTGAGTTTTGATTTGGGAATACAGGATTATCTGTTTGTGTTCGGTCTCTCACCCCTTATCGCTGTTAAATTTGCTGCAAATTTGTCCAGGTGTGTAGATATGAATTTGGAAGTAACACTTATAAAATCCAGTCCAATCCCATTAATGTTTCTGTCAGAGCCCAATCAGGAGCAGCGTGGGAAACTCGGTGTGCCGATAGACGTCAGTAGTCCCATCACATCTGATGAGGAGTACCTCAGTCCTCTGGAGGAGGGGATGGATTTTTCCCCCTACAGGGGTCCTGAGCCGAGGAAGATTGTGGACACTCGATTCAAGGAGCCTCCAGCATTTCAGGTGTCTAAAATAAAATATTACCAAAATACATAATTAGCAATGTTTACATGCACATCATTTTCTAAATAAGGTCTATCCATAATCTGTTTCAATTATATATGAATCCTTGTGTGTTTACCAACATAACAGACTATTCTTGGAGACCAGACAGTTACAGAGGATCAGGAGGTGACCATGTGTGTTCGAGTGAGTGGACAGCCTAAACCCATGCTTTACTGGTATGTGTCAACAAAGCATCATCATTTTAACACAGTTATGTGATGTGTGTTGTCTGGCACAAATTTCGGAGAATTAAATGCTTTCTTTTGCCATAGGGCAAAATCAACTGTCAGTGATCGCTTGCTTTAAAATGTCCACTGATTCCTGATTAACTGTCTTTGTGAGAAATCATATTAAAGTTTAAACAGTATCCACAATTTTGCAATTACACACAAAACTGTAACTAAACTTATTTTCTCTGTTATTAGGCTGAGAGACAGAGTGACCATTAAAACAGGTGTACGACATACTGTCCAAGAGAAGGAGGAGGGCAACTTTGAGATGATAATTAAATCAGCCCAGAAGTCAGACACTGGTGTGTATACCTGCAGGATCATTAATGAGTATGGATCTAAACAGTGTGAGGGCAGGCTGGACGTGAAAGGTAAGATCTGTAGGATTTGTTTCCATAGTAATGTGCATGATCATTTACACAGACTCACAGTTCATCTGTCTTTCTTAAAGGTCATTTGTGTTCACAGCTGTATGTTGATTGCTCTAAACAGTGAACACACTGTAGCTCTGCACATCGGTTTCTCACACCTGAAGCACTATTGAATAACTGCCCAGATTTTACATCACTGCGTTTCATTTCGGGAGTCTTTTTATTTTATCAGCACTTGTGCCTCAAATGATTTGTATGTGATAAACAGATTTTTCTTAAAGTGTGATTGGCACAATGAGAAGCTAAAGTTATAGATGATCAAATGCTTTTTGCAGTTAATTGAGTTATAGTTAAAAAATGAGCTTGAAAATTTGTCAGTTTGGATTTTACAAGTCCACAAAGAAACAGCCAAAACACAGAGGCTCAAATCAAGAGATTTTAAATTCTGAGTATAATTTTGAGCAGATTCATATAGTCATGTATGCATCATGTACGATATTAGAGCTTGTTCCTCTAATATCTCTACAGTACAACACAAACCATTAGCAGACTTCATCTCTCACATTTGTAGCAGATTAATTAGACTCCAGACTCTTTCTGATTTCCTTATATGTGACATTTCTCTTCCTGCTCTGTGCTGATTCTGTCAGCTCGTCCGGTGGAGCCAGGCCTGGCTGTTATTCGACCAGTAAGGGATGTCGTGGTGAATGCAGGTGAGACTGCCCTGTTCGAGTGTCATGTGATCGGCCCCCAGGACACAGATGTTGATTGGCTGTCAGACGGGAAGCTCATCCAACCAGCGCTTTTGAACTGTAAGATGCACTTTGACGGGAAGCGATGCAGACTGCTGCTTAACTCTGTACATGAAGATGATAGTGGAACATACACCTGCAAGCTGAGCACTGCTAAAGGTGAGCAGCTGTCTGTGCTCCAACCTCATGCTTTTAAGACTAGCATTTAGAACAGAAAATCAACGTTTCATTATTTTACTTACAATTTTTGTTTGCTGCTCTGCAAGTCCTTCCAGTGGAGCTGACAGTAAACCAGCACCTTGAGTGAATCTCATTTCACATGTGAAGTCTTAAAGACACGGCAGCAAAATACAGACAGTTTAATTGTAAGAGTCAGAGCGCGGGTGGCTAAATGATAAGAACGCTGACAACAAAAAACTTTGAATAAAATTGTAATTGAAAAGAAATGTCCCTTTTAACATGATGTGATCCGCTTTATCAGTTGGACTCTTGCTAACTTTCACTTCCCTCATTTCATTCCCACACAGAGGAACTGACCTCCTGTGCCAAGTTACAGGTCAGAGCATCCACAGAGCCTCTGTTCACACGTCAGCTGAACATTCTGGAAGTGATTGAGGGTCGTAACGGTCGCTTCGACTGTAAGGTCAGTGGAACGCCGCCTCCTCGGGTCACCTGGAGCCACTTTGGTAAGTTTCTGATTCCCTCGAGTGTCTCTCAGGGACAACACTGTAAAAAATCAGCAGCAACATCAGAACGGAGCCTAAGCTGTTAATGCCTCCAACAGATCGTCCACTGGAGGAAAGTGAAGACGTTCGGATATTGAAAGAGGGAGGACGGCACTCATTGATTATCTCTCATGTCAGTAATGAAGATGAGGGTCTCTACACGGTCATCGCACAGAACGCACATGGAAAGGCTGAGTGTTCAGCGGAGCTGTATGTGCAGGAACCCAGGCCCACAATTTCCTCTCAAACGTATGATTAATTTCGACTAATGTACTTTTTTTTTTTTATAAATCTTTCCAAGGACAATAAATCACCACAGAAGTATCAAAGAGTAGTCAGTTGAGTAGTAGAGCTTTTGTAAATATTTTTTTTTAGAATCCTCCTTCTGTGTTTTTTAAATAAAATCACCACACACAGGTGAGAAACAACATGAGTATGAGTAAATAATTACAGTTGATCATTTTTGATAACTATTCCATCAATCAAAGAACTCAAATCAGTAAAACTAAAACATTAGTCTTGTTATGTGACGATCTGTGTGCTTCTGCTGATCTTTATCAGAGCAAAGCTGGAGAAAATGCCCTCAATTCCTGAAGAACCAGAGGTGCCTGAGAGCGAGGTGGAGCGGCTCACCATGCCTGACTTTGTCAAGCCGCTCTACGATCTGGATGTCGTGGAGGGAAAAGAGGCTGTTCTCAGGTGCAAAGTGGCCGGCCTGCCGTACCCAACCATCATCTGGTTTCACAACAGCAAGAGGATCGAGAGCACAGAAGACAGAAAGATGACGCAGTGTAAAAACCCTTAATTCATTTCTCTTCTTACAGTTTAAGAGCTGTCGCTCTCTTTGGAAATTATGTGTACAAGGAATATGACGTTTGGTTGTGTGATGGTTCTTTCCTGCAGTCAGAGATATTCACAGCCTGGTCATCCGCTCTGTGTGTCATGCTCATGGTGGCGTMTACAAGTGTGTCATATCCAACAAAGTGGGCAAGGCCACCTGCTATGCCCATCTTTATGTGACAGGTGAGTTTAAAAAATGCGGCTCTAACTATCAATTTGTGCCAACATAAATATCTTAGAATGAAAAGAATGGAAGCTCATCAGAAAGTTAAACATGTTTATACACGTTTGTTTGACCAATTCCAAAGGTCCGACTAAAATATTGACACCGACAATTGGTGTATGCAAATATTCTGTCTCTCTGTCTATCACTTTTCCGGCTGTAGACATCCTTCCTGACCCGCCAGATGGGGCAGCAGTCATTCAGTCCGTCACAGGCAAGACCATCACACTAAGCTGGAGGAAACCGAAAAGACTGGACCCATCCATCGGTATCAATGATGCATTTTAGCTCTATTTATCAATGTCATTTAGTAGCTGTTTTCACTAGCTTTCCACATTTGAAGAAAACACTTTCTAGTTGTTCTTTCATAATTTTATTTATTATTATAGTAATGTTTCATTTAAGGATCCAAAAGTACTGAGTTCTGTATGCTTAGTAAATATTGATTCTGTAGTTACCCCAACCCTCCTATCATGTCCTACAAATATAGACAGCCATTAAGTATAGTATAAGAGCTGTGTTTTATAGTAAGAGACCTTTTTATGATTTGATTTACTGCAGTATTGACTGTCCGAGTCATAAACTTTCAGTTTGCTTGTTCCATATTGTCATTGAAACTATGTTTTCCATTTTATTGTTTGGTTGTAGCTGTCACACTTTATGATTTGACATTGTGATTTATGTGTTGTGCTTCCAGAGCCCAGTTCTCTGATGTATGCTGTTCAACAGCAGGCACTGGGGTCAGTCCAATGGACCATTATCGCCTCTTGCCTGAAACAAACCACCTATACTGTCACCAATCTGTCTAAAGGTGTCTGCTACGCCTTCCGGGTGCTATCAATCACCAACAAAACCTGCAGCAAGCCGTCATCTGCCACCGAGCCTACGCAGCTGCTTGATAGAGGTACAGCTGAGTGAAAGGATCAGCCCCAGACAGCATGAGTTACTGCAGGACTGACTTTAATATCTCTGTCTGCAGGCCCGTATCTCCAGGAGACTCCTGTGATCATCGACAGGCCGGATGTGGTGTATCTGGTGGAGAAGCAGCCTGTAAGCATCACAGTCACTCTGAATCATGTCAGTGCCTCCGTCACCTGGAGGAGGTGGGTTGCCTTAAATAATCATTGGTACTGATTATCATTTTAGAAAATCATCTTTCACTTTTGCCCTCATGTAGTTTTAAACTTGAGTGAATGTATTAATGTAACAGCAGTTTAAAATGACCGCCCACTTTCATTGTAAGATAAAGAAACATTTGCACGTTCTGATACACACAGTGGATGAAAGTTCACTATGAAGGGCCCTCTTTTAATGACCATTGTGGCCATCTGCTATTAATAATGAAGAAAGTAAATGCTGAATATGTTATTTGATGTTCAGAGGTGGAGTAACATTGTCGAACAGACCGGGCCAGTTTGAGCTGGGAATGCCTGATGATGACCAGCACACACTAAAGCTGTGCAGAGTGAAGAACAGTGATGTTGGTCAGCTCTCCTGCATCGCCAGCAATCAGTACGGCAGTGACTCCTGCATCCTGACCCTGGAAATGGCAGGTGTGTCTCAGTTTACACTGTGAATCTTCAGAAAGCGAATTACTGTCTGCCTGTGAGAGAGTCTCATTGTGTAAGTTCTCTGTCTCTAGTACCTCCAACTTTTGAGACCATCATGGAAGATCTGGATGTAAATGTGGGCGAGACTACTCGTTTCGCAGTGATTGTTGAAGGAAAGCCTGTTCCAGACATCCTCTGGTACAAGGTGTGTCTTCTATCTTCTGCCAGATAACGTTTGTTAGATAATGGAATGTTATAATACACATATCACTCTCACAGTTTTTCAGTATCTCTTACTGATGCTCATGCTGTGGTAGATGTTTCTTGTTACTCTGTCAATTCCATTAGCTGAAGTTTGAGTTTCTCTCTCTTCACCACATACACTGAAGATACTTCAAGATCTTGAAATCAGAGCATGTCAAATCTCTTTCCCACCCGCTGAGCTCTCACTAACACCTGTCAGATGATTTCTTTAGCCAAATCACTTCCCAGGGAGCATCTCCACATCCTGTAAAACATGCTAATTTATGCATAGCTTGACAGATATTGGTGAAAACTGCGTCTCCTGCCTGAGGGCTTCCATTGCGTTCCTCACTGCCCTGTTCACCTCAAACCCACACAAACATTTCTGATTCAAAGCTGTGTTTGGGTTTTGATTTGCAGGGTGACACCCTGCTGTCAGAAAGCAGCCATTTCACGTTTGTGTATGATGAGAACGAATGCTCTCTGGTGGTGCTGAACACCCAGGTGGATGATTCGGGTGTGTACACCTGTACTGCGAAGAACCTGGCCGGTTCTGTGTCCTGCAAGGCAGAGCTCACTGTCCACACCTGTAAGCACCTTCACTTCTGTTAGCTGGTTGTATTTTAGGCATGTTGTTTCAATACTGTGTATATTTTATGTATGTTATATCAATTACCAGACTTGGTGTTTAGTGTATTTCTTAAATGATTAGGTTCATCACATTTGAAATGTAATTTCTTTACATTTTTGTTTTTTAGTGAGGATAAAAATGTAACTTGGTTGACTTGGTTAACTTGTAAAAACACACCTAGTTAAGGTGTAACAGTTTACCAAAAGGAGGTTTAATGTGCCTGGAATATGAAGTAGTTACTATAATAATATCATTTTTTTGCTATTTATATGTTGCTTGTTTTTTGTTTGTTAGTTGTTTTGTTTTAACTGCTAAAGCTAACAAGCTAAACCTGGACCACACAGCCTTCTAGTTAATCCAACCTTTAAGATGCAATGTTAGAGTGTTAGAAAAAATTACAATTTTCAGAAATGTACAAAGTGTACTGAAAGTTTCTGAAAAGCTTAAAACTTAAAATAAACATAAGACTAAAAAAACAAACTTAAAAATAAGCACATGCGGCCCGCAAACTAGTCAATGAAATTAGCCGATTCTATTTTTCACGATGGTCTGTTCATGTAGCTAAAGAAGACAGAGAAGTCTCTCTAGAGGATGAAGCATCCATCCTGAGGAAGATGCGGAGACTCACTGATTACTATGACGTGCACAAGGAAATTGGGAGGTGAGTCATCCCCACAGAGCCTCATCTGGACACACAACATTAATCTCTGTTGGTTTCCACTGCCGGCCTTTAGACTCGAGTGATTCCCTCAGCTTTCACTGACGACAGAGCTCTTGAGCTGACTCATCACACGCAGCTCATATTTCATAAAGCATCAGTCAAAAAGGTTTAAAAACACTTTTGGTTGGAAAGCACTAATGTGTTTATGCAGTTTCATGCTTCTCAGTCAGAGAATGATTCAGACGCCTCTGTAATCACCTTCACAGTTTTCCATGTTATAAAAATAATAAGATCTCTATACCACATACAGACTTTTTAATAGATACTGTATGTACAGTTTCTGAATTAAAAAAAATATGTAACCCTTTAATGTAAATATTGATACATAAGTGTCTTTGAATTTAAGAGCTTTTCTCAGCAAATATTGATATATGAGATGATTTGATTTATTTTTCAGCATATTGTTGTTAAATTAATTACAGTTTTTAATCACTTCACAACACTAGTAAATGTATTCGTTACCCAACAGTATTTGGTCCTTTAGAAACAGATGATTTGCATCAGTATAAGATACGCTGGGCTGTGTTGCTGAGGGAGGGTTATTAGTTTGGCACAATGGTGAGCGTTTAGCTGGGCAGAGAGAAGCGCAGTCATTGTGGAGCATTATCTCTGCACCGCATTCTGTCACCCTCTGTGCTTTAATTATAATCTTCATGGCTGGCTGTTGCATTTTTATTAAGACCTTAACTCACTGCACATAAACACATGCTACAGCACTGCACACCTAATGGCTCGATTCTCAAACCTTAGTAATCTGCCTCCCTACACTGCATTTAAAGCCCATATGTGTATCATCATTAGGTTAATGAGCATTGATAACTTGTGATAAATATGATTAGTAAAACAATCCATTTCCTAACACCTCGTGTGATTTCAAGAGTGACGTTCTTGTCTTAGAGGGGCGTTCTCATACGTGAAGCGAGTGACACAGAAGGCAGGAAAGAAGGAATTTGCGGCCAAGTTCATCTCCGCTCGAGCGAAACGGAAGACCTCAGCGCTGAGAGAGATGACCATGCTCTCCCAGCTGGACCATGAGAGGATTCTCTACTTCCATGATGCCTTTGAGAAGAAGAATGCTGTCATCATCATCACAGAAATGTATCCTCTGTTTAAATCTCAGAGAGCTGTCTGTCTGTCTGTCTGTTTGTCTCCCTCCCTCTGTAAGAATACATCTCGTACACGCAGCTCGCTAACTGCCAGCAGTGAATTTGTCTTTCAGCACTGAGAGCTGCTACAGCTGTTTCAGTAATCAATATCTATCTCACACCTGTCTGCCCAGAATCATTCCAGATGGAGGTGCTTTGATCCATCTGTGCTTGAACTGTCACAAACACTTAGGCTGTATTTCCTTCAGGTCTCCATGGAGACACATGAAAAGGAGACATCTTCTGTACAACATGCACATACATTAAAAGGCGCATAATGTATTTTTGAAGTTTGAAGCTGTTTACACACAATCACTCTTTCTCTCACACACATTAGTGTTTAGCCCAGTCACAGTGATTGCCTTTGACAATGTGTAAAGATGCCATGAGGAACTTTTGGAAAGACTATCAAGGAAATCAACAGTTATGGAGTCAGAGGTGAGTCAGTACGTCTGATCTTTCTGATGTGACCAGGAAAGTGATAGGAAATGTCTGAACAGATACTCTGTGATATTCAAACATGGTTTGACATGTATTGCTCCTGAGACTTCTTGACCTTCTCTTTTCTTTAACTATAATTTTATTTCACTTCATAGATTAAAAAGTTACTCTGATAATGTCTACAGGGACAGTAACAAGCCTAACAAAAGCTGTAGGTCCAAAATGTTTTCATGATTTCCTGCAGATTCGATCCAGTGTGAGGCAGCTGTTGGAGGGGATTAGTTATCTACATCAACATGACATCCTTCATCTAGACATCAAGGTAAATACTATGTATAAACATTATGTCATTTGCTGTATCGCAGTTTTCCTTCCATAAGCATGTAGTAATTACAGTAAGCAGCGGTGTGTTGACTAGACCTTTCTCTTTTTCCGCCCAGCCTGATAACATCCTCATGGCAGACTGCAGCAGTGATCAGATCTGCATATGTGATTTTGGGAATGCTGTAAAGTTTACGCCTGATGAGGCACAGTACTGCAAATATGGCACTCCAGAATTTGTCGCCCCAGAGATTGTTAACCAGACACCTGTCTCCAAGGCAACTGACATCTGGTAACGTACCTGGTGCCTCCACTACAAAACAGTTATTGTATACATTTGTTTTCCTAAAAATGAAACTTTCTCTTACAGGCCTGTTGGAGTTCTAACATACTTAAGGTAAGCTCATGTCACTTTGTCTTGTCACGTGTGTATTGTAATGAAGTTACAGTTTTTTATTATATTTTATATATCATATAAAGATGATATCGTAGAAGCTGGTTTCCAGCATCTTTCATTGTCTACCTAAGAAAGTGTTCTTGGGAATATGGAGGATGTCATATTAACTTATCAGATGATCTTGGTAAATGTTAAAGTGTTAACGTCATGAGCCAAAGTAAATTTCTATGTTAATTCTGTCTGTTGCCAACAGCAAAATCTCCTGGGCAAGATATAATTGGATGCTGTTAAGGTTAACCTAAGATTCTGTATTGCAGTCTCACTGGAGTTTCTCCTTTCGCGGGAGAAAACGATCGCAGTTCAGTCCTTAACATCAGGAACTATAATGTGGCTTTTGAAGAAAGCATGTTTACAGATCTCTGTCCTGAAGCCAAGGGGTTTGTCATCAAACTGCTGGTGGCTGACAGATTGTAAGTGGAATCCACAGTGCTTACCTGCTCCACCATGCTCCTGTTGATCATGTATTGTCAAGAAAATAATCACCACTGCTAAAAGCACTTTGTGTTAACTGCCAGTTTGTCTAATGTTACTTTATTCACAGGAGACCTGATGCTAATGAATGTCTTCGTCACCCTTGGTTCAAGGTAATGTCAGTGTTGAGGAGTTAAAGGGAAAATTTACCTCTAGACCTATTGCAAACATTTGCAAGATAGTAACGACAAAACATTTAATCACCTAAGCTATATTCTGTATCACTGAAAGTTGGAATGTTTCAGAACCATTATTCTTCTCTGTAACAATTTGGTAACAGTTTTTACCCTTTATTTGTAATGAAACGCACTTCTCTCTTTTAGACCCTGGATAAGGGTAAGAGCATCAACACAGAGTCCCTCAAAAAGTTTTTGTCCAAAAGAAAGTGGCAGGTAAGGTAATGTTAGCAGTGCCTTTTCCATATTTATAGTTTTACCAATATGTAATTGTAACAATGTTCACACAATCTCTTCCAGCGATCTCTTATCAGCTATAAATCTAAAATGGTGATGAGGTCTATACCTGAGCTGCTGGATGACTCCACCAGCCATATTTCCATTGCTGTTCCACGACATGTGAAACAAGGCTCACCACCACCATCATCATCTTCAGATTCTGATGAAGACGTTAATGAGCTGCCTTTCATCCCAATGCCCCTCAACATCGAATTCTCAGGATCTAGAATGTCTCTGACTGAAATTGTGGGAGATGAAGAGATGGTGGGTAGACCAAATGGAAATGGTGTGAGGCCAACATCAAGCCATCCGAAATCAGAGCCCATGGAAGTGGAGACATCAGAAAGAGAGGGTGGAGATGCAGCTGCCAGGGGTCGAGCCAAGAAGAGGTCTACACAAGAAGACGAAAAAGGCTCATCTGATGAGGAACCAGGAGAACTGGCCAAAAGGGCAGAACCGGCAAAGAGGCCAATGCACAGAGGTTCAAGTATGGAGTTAGATGAGATGGAGGGAGCACGGAGAAGAGGAGAGCTACGAAGAGGAAGTTCAGCTGACAGTGCCCTACAGCTCCACATGAAACCAGAAGAGGGCACAGAGGAAAGTCCTGCAGATGGAAGAAGAATTTTACAAAAGTCTGTATCTATGGAGCTTCCAAGGAGAAGCCCAAGTCCAGGAGCTGCAAAGCTGAGCCAGGAAGACTATGCCTTGAAATTGGAACTGATGCGGCAGAGACTCCTCAGGGGTGGCTCTGTAGACAACAAGTTAAGTGGATTACGAGGTCCCTTGCTAGAAACCTTAGGTATGGGGGACGAGAAGCATTATGTGCGGGCATCTCACCTAGGAAACCCTCCACTTGTTCGAGCAGCATCCAGTGAGTCACCTAGAGATGACATCCCAAAGACCAAGATACTCCGCAAGAGTGCTTCCTTCAGCCAGGGCGATTCAGAACCCATGCCTTTGCATAGACGAACTGGAGCACCTCTAGAGATTCCATTGGCACAAATAGAGGAAAGACGGCTACAGGAGGCCGTGTCAATGTCTGCTCTTACTGAGCCAGTGAAGGTAGATTCTCGCCCTGTCACACCCAAAGCTTGCACACCAGAACCAGAGAAATATGATAAAGGGAAAAATGAGGAAAAAGAGCCAACAACTTGCAAGGACAGTAAATCCGAGGAAGTCATTGTTGAGCCAAAGAGTAATGCAGATGATGACGACAGTGGTAATCAGAAATCAAGGGAGACTGATGCAGATGAGAGGGACCAGAGAACGTTACAGGAAACAGGAAGTAAAAAAACAGTGGCTGAAAGTAAGCTAGAGACTGCCTCGAACCCCATGGCTGTGTTAGAGGAAGAAATTGAGGAAGACCAAGAAAAAGAAGATAAAAAGCAGGAGAAAGAAATGGAACCTGCTGCTCCAGTGATGGAGATGGAAGTTGAGGATGAAGTTAAGATATCAGCAAAGTCTACCGAGATCACCATTTCACCCAGCTTAATTACAGTGACCACAGCAGATGCCCCAGCTCCCATTGCTCAGAGTGTCGTTTCAACCTATGTGACACCCTCTCTCCCTGCACGCACCGTTCTGCCAGATGGAAGGTCTTCTGCATATGCCAGTATCATGCAGACCATTATGGGTCCATCAGTTCAGGCTTCGGGCCAACCTGATGCTATGCCTACTCCTGAACCCTCATCTACCCCACCATCAATTCCAGTGTATGCACCCGTTTCCAAACATATCTCTGAATCAACCCCTGTGTCAGCTGCTTTATCCAAACCAGAGGTTCAACAAAGCACTGAACATCCTGCAGTTTTTTCTCAGGTTGCATCAACAGAGAACCCTCCCAAAGAGCCAAGTCCTCCTAAAACTCCCACCCATGCCTCTCCCAAGCGAGAGCCATCTCCTGGAGCCAGCATCCAGGATCTCGCATCTGAGGAGGTCTTTGAAGCTCGATTCAAGAAGCGTGAATCCTCTCTAACTCGTAGTCTCAGACGTTTCTCATGGAAAAAGACAGAAGAGAAACCCTCCACTGTTGCTCCTGAAACAGCAGAAGAAATGTATCGCCCAGGGCCTGTTGGTGCTCCTTTAGAGTTTGTACAAAAGAGGTTGGAAGAGAAGTCCAAATCAGTTCAGGACCTCCGTGAGGCACAGAAGGACCCTGGGTTCATGAGGAGACTTTCAATGCGCTTGAAAAGATCCCCATCAATGGAGAGGAGGGAGGAGAAGCTTAAGGAGGAGGAGGCTTCAGCACCCAGGCGTCGTCTATCCTGGGCATTGGGACGGAGAGGATCCCAAGACAAGAAGGAGATAGAGATGATGAGGTTGGGTGGAGGCTCTGAACCTTCCCCAGAACCAGAGTCCAAAGCGCTCTCTCAGTCACCTGTTCTTGCCATGCGCAAGAAGATTGGCAGTACCATAGCAAGCTTATCCACAAGGATTAGGAGCCAGTCTGAGGAGAGAAAAGAGGACAATGAAAGCAAGACAGAGGGCAAAAGGACACCTATATTCTCACTGCGGCGCTCTACCTCAGAGGGGGGCAGTCTGAGGAGGATGGGCGTCTCACAGAACCAGATGACTACCCAGTCAGGAAAAGGGGCCTCATCAGAGTCTCTAGATTCTATGTCAAGCATCCAGTCAGAATCAGCTGTGAAAAGTATGTAATTTTATATCCTTAACGTTCTAAAAACCATTTTTGCTTAAATTGGCTTCAAAGAATAATTCACCACTAAATAATGCACTTAAAATAATTTTCTCCTTATGTCATTTCAAACCTGTATGCTGTTATTTTTTTGTGAAACACAAAAACACTCATTTTAAAAAACCTTTGCTGAGCTCTTTTGCATACAATTTTGCCTGGTTTTACGTCTCTGATGCCAAAATAATACCGTTTTTTKTGTGAACCTTTTTTAAATAAGCCTTATACAAGAACCTAGACCATGTTGTTGTCCATTTTTGTGACTTTAAGTTGCAGAAATTGAACGTAGATCTCGGTGGGACCGCTGGGGATTGACGAGAGGAAAACGAGACAAGACTGTGTCCCAACCAGACATCCCATCTTCTGTTGTCAGGGAGAACGGCTCTCTCCACTCTCATCAGTGCACTAAACTGGCATCTGGTATTTCAGATTTGTATGCATATTTTACACTTGTGCTTGCAGAAAAGGAGATGTGTTTAATGTCTCTTGCTTTGTTATAAACATTTATGTTTATCACTAATAAATCAATGATTTATATGGACATGCATTGGCACAGCTGTGTGGAATAAATTGTGCTTCCTGTATGACGGTTCTGTTTCTCTTAACAATTAGACTTTCCTCCTGTCTTCCATATTAAACTGAGGGACCATGTTCTTCTGGAGGGAGATCCTGTCACACTCAGCTGCCTCCCTGCTGGCAGTCCTCACCCACACATCTCATGGATGAAAGGTCTGATTCCAAATTCTAATATTTGCTTCTGTGTAAATAACAGTAATATAATCTGGCATAAATTGAGTGTAATATCTTTAAAAACTGAATATAAAATTACTGTACAAGAATGTTGAGTGCATTTGTTTATTGAAGACATTGGAACTGGCTTTTTGATTTTGTTTCTGAGGAAATTAGTCATTTTGAAATTGAGTCTTATTATATAATACAGTCATTATAAACTGTGTCATTAAGTATTTTGAAAAGATCATTAAATGTATATTTCGTGGCATACTGCTCTGTGATAATAATTGTAATACATACAGTGCCTCTTAAAATTTCAAACAACACGGTACTTTCTGGCTGCCAAATGCTAATGGGACATGTCCATAGTTCATGTGATGTGGTTGTTCTTCTAGAACACATGAAGTTGGGATCTGATGTCCATTTGAAAGTCACCTTGAGACCAATTGGTTTAAAGTTATTATAAACAATGATTAAAAAACAGACAGACTCTAGCTTTGCTACTTGCTTTGATATTTTGTATTCTAATATGACTTCATACACTGTTACAAAGGGCTAAAATGTCCACTGGTATGGATATAATTTAAGAGCTTGTCTTTAAAAGAATCTGCAGGATATTGATTTTAAAATCAATCTGTGCTGTGCTAAACCATTAATTCTGTAGGTATTATTAGTCCTCGTGCTGACACAACTAGAGCTGTTTTATTTTTGGCTATATACAGAAACTCTTTTCATCAGATCAAAGTAACACTTCAGCCAGATTAAAACTGCATGTGACTTTGTGAAGGTAAAGAGGAGGTGCATAAGTAACAGTACTGCTCTGGGCCTTTATTTACTTTCAGATAAGAAGCCTCTTGAGATTGACCCCAGGATGAACCTGATATCCTGTCCTGACGGCCGACAACTGCTGATGATCATGAAGACCACTAAGAGGGACGCAGGCCTTTATGAATGTGTGGCTTCAAACCCGCTGTCCTCTGTCACCAGCTCGTGCGTCGTGTCCCTCGCTTGTAAGTAATAAAAAGTGAATTAATGATGTGTGTGTGTGTCTGTATGTGAGAATGTCTATATTACCTCGTCTGTGTGATATGCAACATGACTCATAACTGTTTTCCCAGAGTTTTTCCATAGCAAAACACTGTCGGTGTGAGTAACAAAAAAGTCTTGCAATAAAAGTTGTAGAACATCTCAGGAAACAGGCTGGAAAGTGAAAGACTGGAAGAATGAGTGAAAAAACGTTATTTAGAGTTAGTGCACAGCCCACAGCTAGAATCAGAGAAAAAAAGCTTTTAAGAGCAGAAACTTCATTGGCTCTCACAGCATGCACAGGCTAATGTGCTGATTATTATTGTGCATTTACTCTTAGAACAGCAGGCCAAAAATTACTCCCCTCACTAAATTGTTGTTCAGTGCTGAGAAGGTGACTCGCTGGCAGAGCTGCAGATCTGCCGTCATCTCTCACCTGAGACAGTTTTTTTGGTGCAGTTTCTTTCAAATTAGAATCTGTATGCAGTAATCACAAGCAGCTGTCATGGAAATTCAGTGTCATTGGTCACAAGGTGTGGAAACCCTGTATTCACTACACTGCATTAGAAAGTTCTGAAGAATCAAGACTCCAGTTAAATCTATTCATTTACACACAAGCTGTATTTATTGACACTAGACAGGTCAGATATACATATCCAGCAGTAAAGATCAAGTTCTTCTTCTTTAGGTCTGCCTAAAAGTCCTGGAACTCCTGAAGTTCCTCAGAAGTATAAGAACACCGCTCTGGTGGTGTGGAGACCCTCAGACACCACAGCGCCGTGCACATATTCTCTGGAGAGAAGATCAGAGGGTTGGTGAACATTTCTCATATAAAACATGCTACCAGTTCTGCCATTCCAAGCTTGCTTTGATGCTTTAGAGAATAGACAGGACAACATACATATAGTAAAAATATATTATACTGTGTTGAAATATCTGAGAGCTGTCTATAGCACTTATTCACTGTTGCCTCTTATTGTAATTGAAGTTGCTTCCTTATCCTCATTTGTAAGTCGCTTTGGATAAAAGCCTCGGCTAAATGACTAAATGTAAATGTAATTTCCTATTGCTATTCTGCCCTCAGTTGGCCAGGATGGGTATTGCAATTGAGTCTTTATTTTCATTAAGTGACAGAAGCATGGCCTCCTTCCTGTTATGGTTGTATTGAGTCTGAATATATTATTGGGTCATAATTTCTGTTCATAGGTGGGAGTAACTGGCTGATAGTAGCCACTGGTGTGGCTGACTGTTACTACAATGTCACAGACCTTCCGCCTGGAGCCACATACAGGTTCAGAGTGGCCTGCGTGAACAAGGCTGGCCAGGGCCCTTACAGCAGCCTGTCTGATAAAGTGGTTCTGGACTCCACAGGTGCGGTTCTGTTTTATAGACCACACAATCATCTGAAGAACAACACTCAAAGACTTTATTATACTATTAGAATTTCATTTGTCTAAACCACAAAATGTGCAAGAATACAACGCTTGTGTAGTTTCCATGTTCCCATGGAAGTTTCCAAGGGTTCCATGTTTTTTGCAACATAATTTTCTTTAAATTTCTAGGAATTGAACTAGAATTTAATTCTAAATCGCAATGTTCTGTATACATCTTATATTTCAAACCCGTTTCTTTACTACAGCACCTCAAAAGTCCGGTGAAACAGTTGTAGTTCAGACACTTTCAGCAGCTCCAGGATCTGCAGTGATAACATCTACCATGACTGTACCAGCAATGAAGCCTGCTGGTGTGAAAACACCTCCTCCAGTGACGGGCGCTGCTTCTATAGCCCAGCCAGTGAAACCAGTCCCACCTCCTGCTGCACCTGCCTCTACTACTACACATTCCCCTGCTCCTCTTGGCCCCACTCACCGTACTGTACCTGGTATGCAAACTCCAGCTCCTGGCACTGCTACCCCAGCCAAAGCCAAGACCACTCTCAACATTACTGTGGCCAAACCTTCTCCAGCATCTCCTGCACCTCAGCCTCCTCCTGCCAAACCCTCTCCCCCTGTGGTTCTGCCCAAACCTCTGAGCCCTGTCAATGTGGTCTTACCCCCAGCCAAAACTCCTCCCGTGTCTCCGCCCCCTCTGGTGTCTCCTCCGCCCACTATTGGCAAGCCCATCTCATCAGTGCCTATGTATATCGCTGCCACCACCACAGCGCATGTGACCCCAGCTGCCCGAAACACATCTGCTCCTGCCCTGTCACCCCCCATGGTGTTAGTCACAAGTTTGAGTCCTGTAGGGGAGGGTACAGCCACACCCAGTCGTATGACCCCGAGTGGAAGAGCCACTCCCTCTGGACGCATCACGCCTACAGGACGCAGGACTCCTTTGGGAAAACCTGGAGGTTCGACTCTAAGGCAGGGAGTGCCCCAGAAACCATACACATTCCTGGATGAGAAAGCGAGGTAACGTGTGATTTCTTCCTTGCAATGTTACCAGACAGTACTGAGGCTTGGAATTCACTTTTGGGGGCATTTTGTATTTTTCTTTTGTACACAAAGCAGCCTGTCTTGTTTAAATCTATTTGAAGAAATAAACTGATATTATAAATTTATTTAGTGTAAAAACTTTAAAAAATTAAATAGTTAAAAAACATTCAAATTAAACTCAAAACAAGCTGTGAGTAATGCACAACAAACAAAACATTGTTTATGGTGTCCCGGTACATTTGGATGTTATCACTGTTTTGAAGCTGTTGAGAGTTTGTTTGTTTTCATGAATGTTTTCGAGATCCAGTCACAACAGTCACATCTGAGACAATGAATACAGATATCTGACACTGCAGTGTCTGCAGAGACACTAAATTAATAGGTCAAGAATAGACTAGACCTGGTTCATTTCTTACTGTATTACCACTGCTGCTGAATAAACTACAGCGACCTCCTGAAATAATATATTTTCTTTACTACACAGAGGTCGCTTCGGCGTAATCAGAGAGTGCCGAGAAAACGCCACCGGTAACCTGTACATGGCCAAGATCGTGCCGTACGAGCCTGAGAACAAGCAGGTGGTGTTACAGGAGTACGACATCCTGAAGTCCCTCCACCACGAGAAGATCATGGCCCTGCACGAAGCCTACGTAACTCCACGCTACCTGGTGCTCATTTCAGAGTGCTGCTCAGGAAAAGAGCTGCTCTACAGCTTGATTGATAGGTCAGAGGCTGCTTTGAGGTCCTTGTGCATGACAGCCCATCACAGACACTTCGTTGCATTGTGTGGTACTGCGTGCTTATTAATGAGATGATGGGGTCTGTTAGATCTGAAGATGTGAAGCTCTTTGTTTTGATCTCCCTCTCTAGATTCCGATACTCTGAAGATGACGTGGTGGCCTATGTTGTACAGATTCTTCAGGGTCTGGACTATCTGCACAGCCGGAGAATCCTGCATCTGGATATCAAACCAGACAACATCATCATCACCTACATGAATGTGGTTAAGATTGTTGATTTTGGTAGTGCACAGAATTTCAATCCGCTCTTCTTTAAGCAGTTCAGCCCACCCATTGGAACACTAGACTACATGTGTAAGATTTGTTTTGAAATATTTCATATTTAAGTAGTATTAATATTTAAATATCTATAAATATTTTCTATTATCTCTTTATTATCTTGACTTGACAAAGCCATCATTTTGTTACATTTTGTACAAACTGTCTGTCTTGTAGCTTTCCTGTCTGATAGCTTTCCTGTAGCTCAGTGGTTAGAGCATGGCGTTAACAACGCCAAGGTCATGGGTTTGATCCCAGGGATTGCACATACTCAATGTATAGTGATCAATGTGTCGTATAATGCAATGTATGTCGCTTTGCATAAAAGCGTCTGCCAAATGCCTAAATGTAAAAATGTAAATGTTGTAACCATCCAGAACAACCTAAAAACCTCCTGGCAACTCTGGTTACCACACAAAACACCCTAACAACAATAAGATTAGCAACTCCTAATTCATTTCCTAGCAACTACCCAGATCACCTTAATGTTAAATCACTTTTTAAACTGCAAAACTACTGATGTCTAAACCCTTAACAGGTTATTGAGATCTTTTAAGGCTTTGTCAAACCAGCAATGAAAGTTTGTCTTGATATATTTGACTTCTAGTTATTGATTTAAAATCTTTGTTGTTCTTAATTATTCTTATTACCTCATTTTCTCTCCTTTAATGTTGTACTTGTTCTACAGTTCTTTGGAGTAAATGCATGTAGTTTGTAATTGTCTGTAATTGGTGTTTTCTTCTCTCTTGTCACTGCTGATTCCTGAAAGCTCCTGAGATGTTGAAAGGGGATGTAGTTGGTCCACCAGCAGACATCTGGAGCGTCGGTGTCATAACTTACATCATGTGCGTGCTGTCCACTGCAGCTCTCTCTAGTTTTTAGCATTTTAGCATTATTGTTTTATGTATCATCAACATTACTTGCAGTTAGATATTCTTTCAAATTGATTTGCTCTGTCTATCACACATTTATTTTGTCTTTGGATTCCTGAAGTTCTCTATAGAGTTTGTTGAGCTGTGGCGTCTGTAATTCAGTGTGTAACTCTGGTCTTGTGTCTTGCAGGCTCAGCGGGCGGCTGCCGTTTACAGAGAAGGATCCTGCTGAGACCGAGGCCAGAATCCAGGCAGCAAGGTTTGACCTCAGTAAGCTCTACCAAAATGTGTCCCAAAGTGCCTCTCTGTTCCTCAAGAAGATCCTGTGCAGCTACCCCTGGTGAGTGAACTGATTTTTTTTATTTAGTTTTTTTACAGATATTTTTACAATGCTTGTTTTATTAAAAACCCTGACCTGTCACCTGGTAACATGGCACCATTGGTTTAAGTTTGGGGCGGCACTGTCTGTTAATCCAGCCATTGGCAGATGGTAGAGTGTGTGAGTCACTGTTTTGATGTTAACAGATGCCTCCTGTCTTGCTTGTGTTTGTTGTGTTTTAGGGCCCGTCCTTCTATTAAGGACTGTTTTAACAACTCCTGGCTGCAGGATGCTTACCTAATGAGACTGCGCAGACAGACTCTCACCTTCACCACCACACGCCTCAAGGAGTTTCTGGAGCAACAGGAAAAGATCAGGGCTGAGGTGGCAACAAAGCACAAAGTTCTTCTGCGTTCCTACCAGAGCAGTCCACAGACTCCATCCACCCCTGCCACACCCGTCTTTCAGTGAGCTGCACTTCTGGACGTTCTCCAGAGAGACGAGAAGAGAGGGTTCTCCAGGATCAGACAGAGAGAGACACACAGCCTCAGGATATTGCAGCCACTCTAAACTGTCCCAGTGCTTCACTGGCCCTTTAAGGCTCTGGTTAATGTGCAGTGCAGAAGCATGGATCTTCTGGCCCCAATACCCCGCTGGGGTCGGGTTTGAGGTGGGAAATACACACTTTGTGTCTGAGCTGACAGAAAACGTCATGGATATCAAAGCATTTACCTCTTTCTGCTGTGCCAGCATACACAGTGAAGTTGTGTTTCTTGTCCAGATACTTTAAGCTCCTCCCTCCTGCTGTGACACACTTTTATCTCCAGGACTTTTTGACTTGAGCTGTTCTCAGCAGTGCGTCTCTGACGAGAGGTCAGGAACTTCAGATCCGTCCTGGTTGACCAGAGTTTCTTACACAAAACTCATCTGATATCTAATCCATCACTCGAAGCAAAACATGTTATTGTGTGTTTTGTGTGTCTTCCAGTTGTGAACCAGGGCCTTGAGATTTGTGGAAAACGGGGTATCTGTTTTTTGAACTAGTTTTTATGGCATAAGTAATAATTTTGTTACTGGTGGTTGTTACCATTGTGATTATGAGTAAATATGAAAATTATGATAGTTAATGAAATAATGTTGAGCACTCTTGTTGTGTCGTGTCATCAACCAAGACTCTTCTGTGTCTCTTACTGACGTGTATTAGTTTTAAACCGATTCAGTTCATTGAAATACTGAAATCCTGTTTTGGGTCTTGTGGTTGTTTCTTAAAATACAGCTTTCGGGGGTGACATCATTTTTACAAGAATTCACAGTGTATTAAAAACAATGTTTGGTTCTTCAGCCACTAAACAATTATTTAAATTCAGCTGTTTATTCGTCGAAGTCTTTGCTTTTAACACCAGGAATGTATTGTATATTGCTGTATACTGTATTTTAGTGTGAGTACAGCATGCATTAGTTCAAATTCCATCTCTGTGTCTCTCTGTGCAAGAGGAAAATATGTTGGCCAGCTGATAAGTTATCTATACGTATAGATCAGCTTAAAGACGCTGGTTAAATATGTGCCTGGAAACTGGCTGATTGTTCTTGTAAAGAGGCATTTAACTCTGTCGAATGGAATAGAGATGTCTTGGAGACAGGCCATTTTACATTTAATTGTTTTAAAAACACACATTGGCTGCTGCAGTAAATGTTTATGAGAATCCTATTTTTCAAGTATTCCGTGTAATACTAATATACAAAATATTTATGAATTTAGGCAGCTTTATGGTTGAATGATTATCAGATATTGTCTTTGATCAATTAAATTGATCCTGTTTTAATATCTGTACGTTAACATGAAATCATAATAATATGATTACATATATTAAATGTAAAATCATAAATGTTTAATAATTGACTCGGTCACAGGTAGTCAGAACATGCCTCTCTTAATTGATTTCCATTCAGATTGAGAAATATGTCTATGAACATTAGTCAAGATTACAAATCCAGGATTTGACCATCAGTGTGTTAATGAGAGTTAGTCATTTTCTTAGAGACGGTGTTTTAATACATCGAAAGCTTCTGTTATTATGATTTATTTTTGAACAGTTTGCATCCTGTTTGGTGAACATAGAAGCACAGAGTCAGTGCTTATTTTATTATTTGTTTCTTTGTCTTTGTTTTGTTCTTAATTTATTTAATGGACAAATGAGTGCTTTTTTTCTAACACAAAAATCTTGTAATTTTATTCAAGAGGTTCATTTATTTGAAACCCAGTGATAAACATACCTACAGAATGCCAAACAAAATGGTGTTTTTCTCACCCAACGCATAATCACCTCTTCTGACCACATAGACCACAAGAGTCAACACCTTTAGTCACATATAATTAAATACTGGGTTGGATTATGAATAACGGTTTGCTTGGTGTTTTGTGTTGCTGTGATGATTCTTCTCTTCACCTCTGCTAACTTCTATTTTTGTCTCTTTGCATAACTGCTAACACAGGTTATATTCTTCTAGACAATTTGTTTATTATTTGCTTTGTACTCAGGAGATTCAAATAAGAATGACTATCAGTTTCAGATATAATTAAATACAGTATGGTGCAAGAATGACAACTAAAACAACATGGAAGGACAATAAAGAAGGATAATTTAGAGTCATTGGAGTTCTGTGTTGTTGTGAATAAAGTTTTATATGAATGAATTTCTGTGTGTTCACGACTGTGTTCAGAGCAACCCTTTAATGTGAAATTAAATCAAGCTTCTGGACTGAATTGTTGCACTAAAACCGTGACAGTATATGTGGAGATAACATGAATGTTTCCAGTAGAATGAAGTGTGTATATGTCAAACCAATCTTTCATGAATAAAACAGATGTCAGCAATACTGAACAGACTCATTTATTATTATTGGTTTTTGTTATGTGACTCTGTATGCATCTAAACATGATAACCAGTTGTAATGGTCTGTGGTTAGATTAGAAGATTCTTTCTAATATTAACCCATGTATTTGGACTGGGCTGCAAACTGAATTGTCCATGTCTCATTAACTTTTCACTGTCTGCACACTTTCATTTCACTTAAACTTGCATGTCACATGCTTCTGTTTGTTGCCACGTTAGTCTTTATTGCGAGTCTTTTCATTGAGGGAACAGTCTGGGCACGGGTCAGTCAACAATAAACAAGTACACACACACAAATGAAGAGAAAGCATTTTTATGTGTCGCTGGTTCAGACAATTCTAAAACGTGATGAATGTTGTTGGTGAACTTTGGGAACCATACATACAGAGCGCTGTATTTTATGGGGCATCTTTAGAAGCACATTTAATGCCGATGAGGTCAGGTGTGCTCTCTCTCTCTCTCTCTTTACAGAAAGCGCTGAGTGAAGGGAAAGGCGCATATCTTAAAGTCATTGTGCTCTTATATTTAATAAAACATCCTGTGACCTCTTTTAGCAGCGTTGTCTTCAACAAATACAACCAGAGTAAAACTACTACACATACAGTATAACTTACATACAGTATAGCTTACATACAGTATAACTTACATACAGTATGGCTTACATACAGTATATCTTACATACAAAATAACTTACATACAGAATAACTTACATACAGTATAGCTTACAAACAGTACAACTTACATACAGAATAACTTACATACAGTATAGCTTAAATACAGAATAACTTACATACAGTATAGCTTACATACAGAATAACTTATATACAGTATAACTTACATACAGTATAACATACAGTATAGCTTACATACAGTATAACTTAAATACAGAATAACTTACATACAGTATAGTTTACATACAGTACACCTTACATACAGTATACATACAGAGTAACTTACATACAAAATAAATTACATACAGTATAGCTTAAACGTCTGGTGCACATATAAAGGTGCTAAAATGTATCAGATATTAAAAAACGGCGTGGTATTTTGGAAAGGACAATATTTAAACTCATCATTTGGACGGGCATTCTCTCAGCGGACTGTAACTTATAATCAACAGGACAGAGTGCTGAACTTTGACGACTGTCCCTATCCTCCAGTCTGAGACGGTCTCAAGATCCCCCGCTCTCGCAGCTCCTGCCAAAAAAGTTCGCCAAGAAAGTTTTCTGACTTTATACTAAACAGAAAGCTGAAAAATATCGGCGTTTACTTTTTAAAACCACGACCGTCTTACTAACAACGATGTACATCACCTATTGGACGATTTAAAAACGCGCTTTAATGTCAATCGAGCATCGGTGAGGCCAAGAGATCTTTAAAACTTGGTTCGCGAGTTGGGTTTTGTAGATTTTAAAGGGGCAACGCATATTACTAAAATGCGAGAATGGGGCTCAGGATAGTTTGTACAAATGCACTAGCTAGTGTTGGCAAAAGATGATAAGTGCCAAAAGTTAGTAATAGCGCAAGAAGTTTTCATAAACTGTCTTGGCTTGTGGGACCATCCCCAACTGTATTTTTATTTTTAAAATTTTAAACAAAAAATTAAAATAAAAGTTGGGAAGTCTAAGAACTACTGTTTTATCTGTTTATGCAAAACAAGTATGTTAAGTTTAATTCTGATTCTTTCAACGCTCAAACTTAGTCCACATATATTCTTTAAAGTTATCTAAATATCTGAAGTTCTCTAAAGTTCTCGGCTGAGTGTCGTTGCCGCTTTAAGACGAGGGGTGACTTGAAACCGCTGAGTTCCATGTTTGTATGTTGAAATTGAGAGCAGAGCTGAACTCCATGTTGTGGAAAGTTATCGTCTGGACTCAACTTTCTCATATAATATTTTTATTTAATTTTCTTTGCTTTGTCTAACTTATAAAAGCACAGATATCGCATTTATACGCGTACGGTGGCGCATTATGCATGTTCTTTGGCGGTAAAAGTCTTTTGGATTTGGGGGCATTTGCAGGGAGGGTTTCTCAATTCAAACGGAGCCAGCGGAAATATTCTAATAGAAACAGTTTTGATCTGCGCTTGACTGGCTCCGCAGATCTCATGGACCACCCGTCCTCCTCCATCATCACGCAGGTGAGCAGGGATGAAGAAGCCACTGCGCCGTTACGAGAAAGCGGTAAGTTTAAAGAAAGTTTCGGATCGGCACATGTCAGACTCTCTGAGGAATGTACGGGGCGGCAACCGCTTGATGCAAAGTTACGTTTAGTTCAAGTTGCTCATCGAGTGACATTTATTGAGCTTACAGAGTTAAATCAGGGATTCCCGGACACATTTCACCCCAGAAACATGTTAAAAATCCACTATCACAAAGTTGATGACAGATGATGCATCGTTCATGGAGTTAAATCATCTCTTGGCTATATGATACAGTGTTGACCCATCACGTACAATTCGTCTTAAGCTCCACATGCATGCATGCAATAAACTCAAGTTTTACTTATTTGTCTTTATTTGTATGTTCATTGGGCTGTAAAGTGAAGGGGGCGTGTCCTTACTGACGTCAGCGGTTGTAATCGCTTGTTTACCTCGTTCTGAGCACGTGAGCTGCTGCTCGGGTGACAGTTCTCAGGAGAACCATGCGCACGCTTCCAATGGATGTTTATAGACGCCAGCTAATCAATACAGGGTAAGAGTAAGCAGGCAATATATAGGCGCACTTGAGTTCTGCCCAGAAAGTGTTTAAGCCCGTAAGTCAAAAGGATTTTTAAGATAATAAAAATCAGATTGAGTCAAACATGTCCAAACTTTTGACTGGTAGTGCCAGTGGAAGGTCATAGGTCATGGTAAGCAAAAAAAAATCACTGTTTGCAAGTCAAAGGGTAAATGAGCATCAGATCAATTGTTTTAACTTATCAGTGAAACACAATGTTATGACAACAGAAAGGTAGAACAGAAGTCTTTCTGCTGAGTGTTAAATTATTATCTTTGCCTGATTACACAAGTCAGATTTTTATAAAGTCTTTCTACATTTACATTTATGCATTTGGCAGATGCTTTTATTCAAAGCGACTTACAGTTCATTCAAGTTATACATTTTTTCTAATCTTCTAAACTGTACTTTGTAGTGTTGTGTATATGTTGGCTGATTTTGTGATAAAAATAAATGCTCTTGGGAACCTTCATGTCTTGCATCCAGCCACCTCTTCTTGTTTGATTGTGTTTATGTCTTTGTGTATCAATTATTTAGTTTAAGTGCATAGTTAATGAGTAATTAAGGGTCGCGATGTTCAGTAACTGAATGGCTTGTCAGTAAGATTGTCTAGTTTACCTAGATTTGACTAAATTGACTAGATCAAGACCTGCTGATAAAAGCACATTTAGTCAGATGTCTTATGACTGTTGCATCTTGTGCTGTTTTTCTTGCGTACTGCCATGAATATTCTGTAAAGCAGACAACAACAGATACTAACAACATTTTTTAAAGCCCTGTATTCTGTTCCATTCAGCTGTGCTTGTTGTTTGTTTTCACTCAGTGTATTTTTGTAATGCCCCCAGATAGGTGAACCTGAAACCAGTACAATTATACAGGCTTTCTTAAGACCAATTAGTTGCATAGTCGTTTAGAAAACCCGCTATATGATTTTTTTTTAAATATGCTATTCTGAAAATAAACAGCTTAAATGTTTCTAAAACATTATAAATGGGTTTGAATAAACACAATGCTGCTTTCTGAATGATGGCAGCTACAGTTGAGAACCTGGAGAGGATCTGCTGTGTTCAGCGTTCAGTCGCCTCGCTGCTTATTTTTCCAACCACTGTGTTTTAACCAGTACTCCTTTCCCTCTCTTATGCACACAGAGATGGAGATGGTTACAGGCCTGTGTTTTTCCAGACATTTGAAGAAACCACTCCATATAGCAGGTTCGGTACAGTACAGCACAGACCCTTCCCAGCTGTTCCAGCCATTCCCTACCATTGACTGAAAGATGCAAAAGTCTACTTTACGCATTTGGCAGACGCTTTTATCCAAAGTGACTTACAGTTCATTCAAGTTATACATTTTGACAGTAAATGTGTTCCCTGGGAATCGAACCCATGACCTTTGCGTTGCTAGCGCAATGCTCTACCGGCTAAGCTAGAGGAACACTACCAAAAAATGAAAGTGTACAAGCTGCAGGAGAAAGTGATTGTGGCTCCACTGAAACATTTAAGGCGGATGTAAATAATGGCTATAAAAGGAAATGTGCCATGATACCTTTATCTGCCTGCCCTAAAAACATATCTGAGAATGTTGCCAAACTAGCTAGTGACATCTCAGGTTGTTGTAAATAAAACAGATTGTTCTGTCAGAAAAGGAGTGACATGACTGAATCATGTAGCAATGCCACAATGAACTTAAGCAGAACGTTGTGCAAACGATTGCTTTGCATTGGCCTGAATTGTAATTGCTAATCTTACCAAATGTCTATTGGCTAGCACACACCTAATAATGTCAGTCTGTCAGCAGATCAGTTAAGGGCAAATTGTTATTAGTTAATATTCATGACCGCAGCCACTTGTGGCACAGCTGAACCACAGACCGAAAGGAAAAATAAAACTGTGTAGAGAAAGAATGATCAACAGAAGAGTAATTTTATGTACATGGTTGTTGCAATGTTTTGGGCCTGTTTTAGTTGTAATAGTTGTGGTAATTTTTTAGTAGTGATAGTTGTGGTATTGTTTTAGTTGTGATAGTTGTAATAATGTTTCGGGCCTGTTTTAGTTGTGATAGTTGTGGTAATGTTTTAGGCCTGTTTTAGTTATGATAGTTGTGGTAATTTTTTAGTAGTGATAGTTGTGGTAATGTTTTAGTTGTGATAGTTGTAATAATGTTTCGGGCCTGTTTTAGTTGTGATAGTTGTGGTGATGTTTTAGTTGTAATAATGTTTCGGGCCTGTTTTAGTTGTGATAGTTGTGGTAATGTTTTAGGCCTGTTTTTGTTGCGATACATGTGATAATGTTTTAGGCCTGTTTTAGTTGTGATAGTTGTGATGATGTTTTAGGCCTGTTTTAGTTGTGATAGTTGTGATGATGTTTTAGGCCTGTTTTAGTTGTGATAGTTGTGATAATGTTTTAGGCCTGTTTTAGTTGTGATATTGGTTTAGGCCTGTTTTAGTTGTGATAGTTGTGGTAATGTTTTAGGCCTGTTTTAGTTATGATAGTTGTGGTAATGTTTAAGTTGTGAAAGTTGTAATAATGTTTCGGGCCTGTTTTAGTTCTGATAGTTGTGGTAATGTTTTAGGCCTGTTTTAGTTGTGATAATGTTTTGGGCCTATTTTAGTTGTGGTAGTTTTAGGCCTGTTTTTGTTGCGATACATGTGATAATGTTTTAGGCCTGTTTTAGTTGTGATAGTTGTGATAATGTTTTAGGCCTGTTTTAGTTGTGATAATGTTTTAGGCCTGTTTTAGTTGTCTCGAGGTCTCTTTGTTGGCTTCTTTTAGAAGTGCCATCTCATGAATCATAGGAAGAACACTGATGTGTAGTCGGAGGGGGAAGAAGTCTCAGTGAGTCAAATGACACATATGTGGTTTTCAAGAAGGTTGTCTAAGATTCTCTGACACTTTCGATTCTGTAAATGAATGAAAGCATCTGTTTGCTCTGAAAGGGACATACAGGTTCAGATTGACTCAGTGCTGTCATGTATGCGAGCACATGTAGTGTTCTGGAGTATGAATCACCTCTTCATGTGGCATGTTTCTACATGTTGTGATGCTCACGAGGAACCTGACGATTTTCTGTTTGTTGGTGAAAGTATTTCAAACAGAATATGAATAGTGACCTTATACAATTTCTGTGCATGTCTTCAGTGTGTTTTCCATGATGGAAGCAAATCAGAGATCTAACACGCTCAGGTTGTAACAATGAATGTTGACTGGAGTTGTAACAAACATGAACCTTTTTTGTGTATAGTTAAAGAATATTTGTGAGCTTTATTCATTTATCTGTTTAATGAGGTGCTTGTGTGCTAAAACTACATTTCCCATGATTCTTTGTGGCAGTGTGAGAATAGTAAAATGCAACAGATGATATTTTGGTATATTGATTAATGTAGTTTCTGTGATTCATGTGTCGGAGTGGAGGATCTGTTACTGGGTAATGTTGTTAACTGAGACTTGGCTTTTAGTGTGACCCCGTAAGGAGCAGCCAAGATATTGTTTAGACCCATCGGATACATTTTGGGCCTGGAGTCAAAGCACCTGTTCACCACTTTTGTTATTGTTCAGTATTTTTAGAAGGATGTTTGGGAATCCATGTTTGGGATTCACAACGGCTGCATTCAGTAAATATTGTTAATAATCCAAAACTCTTTGTTATTTCCTGTATTAAAAGGCATTACAGCCCCAGCAAAGTGGGTCAGTGCTTGTGGTCTGTAATTGGAATCTCTGCCTGTCTGCACGGCATTGTGGATCATCTCTGCATGGTGTTCCCAGGCCTTCACTGTTCTGTACCTGTTTTGTTGTGTTGGAAACATGATCTCGCGGCGATGGGACACAAAGAGGCTCAGTGTGGCCCTTCCATTGCCTTGCGGCAGCTCTTACTTCATGTCCTCACACTTCCTGTTCCTGTTTTGGTTTGGTTAGGCAAAGCACAGTAGAGCTTTGGGCCAGAGATATGGCTGCATTCCAGTATGGGTGAGCGAGAGAGAGAGAGGGAGAGAGGCAGTTTTTTGGGGCTGCCGGAGGGATTCTCATGGTCTGTGAGTTCTGTCAGAGCGTTCAGAGTGTTGTCTTGTTGTTTCCTCTGACCAGTGTGTGTCATTAACCAGTGCTTCTGAACGATCCTTTATAACATCATCTGCAGTCATTAAACCTGAAATGTGGCCTTTTCTTGAAATGATAACCTATCTAAAGCTACTTTCTTCAATGACGAAATGCAAAACAGTAAAACTAAGCCTAAAAATGTAGGTGATATTTTGATATTTTAAGTTTCGGTGTTGTTTAATTTTACATGTGAGCAGACGCATTTGAGACGTATAGTAGTAGTGGGCGGTATATTCAATATTTATGTATGTAATTTTGCTTCTGGAGGGCTGCTGTCCTGCAGAGGTCAGCTCGGACCCTAACCAAAGAGAAGAACATGATTGGTTCATTGTGTTTGATTAAAGGTGGAACCAAATGCTGGTGGACACCCTGATTTATGATATATCATTCATACATTTTCTGTGATGTAGTTTGCGATGTAAAAACAAAAATGCAATATTGTGAATATCACAGTTATCCTGGTGTGCTTTATATCAAGTTTCCGAGAGACTGTAACAGCGTTTTATTTCTTCCACCTCGTTCTTGACTCGTGGCCGTGAGACTGTTAAGACGGAGATATTTTAATAGCATCTCAGGTTTAAACCTCACAAGTAAAACTGTGGAAGTGGTGGAAAGTTTGATTAGTTTCCATGAGTCAACTGTATATACTGTCAGTTTGTCATTGCTCAGAAATGTTAACGGAGCTGCACGGTGATAGTTAGAAATATTTGTAGATAAATATTGCTGTTTTTAGTTTGAATTCATTATATTGGTAAAGAAAATGGCATTCATTGCATTTTTGATATACTTGCAGTTTATAATTTGCAGTTTTTAATATACTTAAATGGAACATTTGAGCCATTTGTGTATGAAGAAATACATAAAATATAGTCACACATCTGAAACATGTTGAACATGTTTTTTTAGCTTGTCATTGTCCATTTAAACTTGTGCAACAAGTTTGTAAGATTGTGGTGTAAGATTGCATGTCACAGTCGTAAAGTCAGGTACTGAGTGACCTCTCTCCGTCGGGTTTGGAATAGCGTGGACGCCTCAAAAGAAACCCAGATAAACCACATTCAACTGTGTGAGCAGAAACAGACCTCAATACCAGCAGTAATGCACCAATTATATAATATAGAAAATGATAAATGAATGAAGAAATATGATTTTCATGTCCTACAGTGTAGCTTGTTTTAGCATGTAAGAGTCTGGTCTTGTTTTAAATGATCTTTGTTTGACACGTCTTTCTTTGATCATATTTGTTTACAGGTTCAAGTTGCTTCATGCTAATTGGCCAAAGTGTTTCGGCATCTGTTCTTTCATTATATTATTCATCACGGTATCACATTTACAGCATGAGATAAACATATGGTCAAAACATTCGCTTCTGTCTCCAGCTGGGAGCGCAACACAGTTTTGTTTTGCCATTCTGTTTATGGTTCGGAATAAGTGTTGTAAGCAACCAAGTCTATATTTGACGAAGATGCCATGACCAACCTCTGTCAACAGCTGCCCGCACAATCTATTTTAATCTCTGTGATGTGTAATATCAGAGAAGTCCATGTGGAAGACTGTGTGTGTCTCACTCATGCCATTGTGTTCCAGCACACAGGTGCTTCACTGCGAGATGTTTTAATATTACGACCTGTCAGATTTTCTGGATATTTTTGTAGTGTCAGGTGGGCTTACGGTTTGAGTGAGAGTTAGGAGTAACGCATCTGTGGGTTAAGTTTGGTTTTGAGGTCAACTTTGAATGTTGAAGGACATTTCAAAATGGAGACCAATCTAATAAAGAATATTGATTCCAAATTAAAACCCAGCCGTCTCTGATCGTCCTCTGTAAGCGTCAGGCCAATGCTTGAGTGTAACTACATTTAAAGTCCTTTATATTCTGTACATACAAACTTGTTTATCATATCGTCTTGGTTAGATACATGTAAATAGATACATTTAGTTAGAATTTTAATTGGCACGCTAATCTTTCCGTTGACAGCTGCTCCGGCTGTCTTGGCTGACACCTTAGGTTGTCAAAAGGTTTTGTCTAACAAAGTCCAGCTTTCGCCACTGTTGTTTACTCTGTAAGTTGCTCCGTGAGCCCAACATAGATCAGTAATCACATGGATTGTCTGTAATGTGTCACTATTCACCACTGTCTATTGCATTTGCTGACAAATATCTAGCTTATTAGCAAACAGTGTGAAGTTCCTGTGCTTATTTTTACAATTTGTGCCTTATTTTGTCATCTTTTGAAGGAGCTGGAATGACAGTGAGGCTCAGATTGGGGAGTCTTGTGGAACTCATGGGTGTGACGCATGTGTTTTCAGTAAATGAAATGTCTCTCTCTTCCCCATACTTTATAGTTGCTGTCTTCTATACTGTAATAAAAAGGAGGTTTGCTTCCAGTGAGAGTTAATAGTTTTAGTTAACAGTATAGTGCTATTTTCTTAAACAATATCTTAACATGTGGCCTAGATAAACCACTTTCATAGTTAAAAACATGCAGCTTCTTTGTAATAATTGGTTATTGTTTCTTTATTACTTAAATGTATTTTAATTTCTGACATTAATCTGAATATAATATAACAAAATAATATTTGTTTTGAAGATTATCAGTTAAGGCATCTCCAGGTCTCTGCATGTGCATCAAAACTGCAGTTTTCCCTGATGAGAGTCATAAGCTGTCGGAACGAGTTGAGTATGCAGAGATATATGACTGTGAACAGCGTGGTAGAGATGGGTGTGATATAATATGGTTCTCGTTTCTCAGGTACCCCTCCACACGCTGCGTCCTCGTCGAAGAAACCCCGCAGTCGTGGGATTTTCCACAGTCTCCTCTGCTGCCTGTGTCATGATGAAACAGACCACGTGCCGGTCAATAACAACGCCCCGCTTCTGGTAGAAGAAAATGGAACCATTTCAAAAGTAAGAGTTCATTTTGGTTTGGGTAGCAAGTCTTGCATTTTCTGAGCACTGGGCAGCTTGAGGTTAACAGCTAAGAGCCACATGATGTGATAGTGAGGAAACCAAAACTTCACATTTGCTTTGCGCAGTTCCTTTCCTGTTTACGAGTTTGGTTGAATTTATTACGACCTATAAATTTATCTAACCAAATAATTGTTTTATCAAATGTTTATATTTATGTACATGAAAAATCTGTGAAAGACGCTTTTAAATTATGTTGATCTGCAAAAAGAAAATCTATCTGAATATTTCTATCTAATAAGAAGCTAACACATGGATATGACAAAACTTTTTGGCAGGGCCACTCTGTGCAATTTATTATTCAGAAAAACATGCCTGCGAACAACTACAAGCAGATCAGGTGTCAAGACGCTGTAGGTGTCGGGTTTAGATTTATGCCTTACTTCAGCTTTTTATAGTGATTTGATACGACAGGAGTTATTTGTCACGTCTGTGAAGCACCAAAAATAATCGGTTGGTCTCCTGAAGGCGGGCTGAGAGTTCAGTGGAGTCTCAACCTCTCCGTCATGTCAACGTGTGGACTGTTGCTGGTGTCCCAGACAGGCTGTGGGCTCTCTGAGACCTCACTACAGATGCAGATCTCTGATTCTTCATGCAGAATCACTGGAGAAAAAAGATCTACAGGAGAATGCTTGGATTGTTTCCCCTCTTCTGAACTTTGCAAGTGTTTCAGAGAAAGGAAGGGTTTTGTTGAAAGCAACATTACCAAATATCTGGAGTCTTCTGCCTTTTTCATTAGTGAGCACTCAGAAGTTAAGATGCCTGCTGAACTTTGCTTTGGTCATTCGGAGGTCTCTGAAAAAGGAGATCTTCAAAAGGAGAGCCAGTCTTTGGAACTTGCTGAAGAATTGTGTGTGCTGTTTTTAGATCAGGATATGCCTCTTTGCTCCTTGGTGCACCAAAAGGCAGTTGAGTTAAATGATGGACTTTTTGCAAATGGTCAAATCTGTAGTGAATATTCAGATCAGCAAGATCAGTGTAGTTCGTCTGGATGCAGCTCTTTGTTGGACAGTTGCTCGGAGCACAGTGAGTCTTTTGAAATAAACAGGGATTCGGTTGACTTGATTCATCAATTTAACATAACATTTGAGCCAAGTGATCAAAGTGAGATTTTTGAACAGGATGTTGAGCAGTTCTCTTTATCTAAGATAAATCTAGATCTTTGCAAGTCTTTTCAACAAGATGATACTGAGGCGTCTTTACAATTAGATCTTTTAGATCATGAAAACCTTTCTGAATGTGACACAGAATATGAGGAATCAGAGCATTACAGTGGATCTGAAGAAAGCAGCTCTGAAGTGAGTTACACTGTTTTATCTAAACAGTACAGCTTGACTGATCAAAACTTAGTTCAACTAGATTCTGAAAAGCTTGACGCATATAAACAGTTTCAGCTGAACAATCAAAACAAGCCTGCTGAATACCATGTCACACATTTTGATCTGTGTCAAGTCTCTAAAGAAAGCAAACCATCTGACCACTGTGTGTCCCTTGAGCAGACACGGGTGTCTGAGCAAATGGACACCGCTGATGACAGAGCGGCACTAAACAGCCTGCACTGTTGTGCTGATATGTTAGACACTGTCAGTTGTAGCTGTAGCTGCTGTGTCCCAACTGAAGGTGCTTCACAGGAACAGCAGCTGATTAATCAACTTTATGGGCACAACGGATTCTCTGAAGACCATGCTGCATGTGTTAAGACTTTAGAACAATGCACAGGCTGTGGAACATGCTTTGAGAAATGCGACGATTGTGAACAATGCAGCCTCTCAATTCCTGATGACCAGTCTGAGGGTTCACATCAAAACAGACTTGTTGAAAACTGCCCAGAGCTGTTGAGAACAAAATGCTCAGTATTTCACAACGCTGAATTACCCAAAGAAAATCACAGCAACAGTTCTGAGGTTAGGAAACCATCTGTATGTGATGCCATGTTTTCTGGATCGATGGAAACCTTTGAAGCTTGGTGGCTTTCTCAGTTTCTCACTGATCTTTTGAAACACAAGCAGGAGTCCTTAGATCATGGTGGTGAGATTAATAAGTCAAGTGAAGATTTAAAAACCCCTGAAGTTGATTCTAAGCCTGAAGTCCAGGCTTTAGAGAACTGCAGAAAGCTATGTAAAAAGTGTGCAGAGAGTGAGAGAGGAAATAATAACAAAACAACTCTGCTAGATGGTGATGAGGAAAGAACTTTCGTACTCCAGACTAATGTTGTTATCCCTCTAGATGCAGTGACCAGAGCAGGTGAGGAGGAGTCTTCTGACTGCATTGATGGTAAAAGCCAAGACAGCTCTGAAAGTGCTGATGAGTCAGAATCATCTGAAATCTTCTCAGATCAAGCGTTTGATGAGGTAAAACAGTTCAGTCTTCTTTTAGAGGACAAGGAGCTCTCTGTTCGTCAGTCACAAGAGCACCCTGATGAGAGCGATGAAAAAACCTTTGACAGATGGGACGTATTAAATGTTTGTGAGGAAGCATTTGAAATTAATTCTAAGCAACAAGTCACACTAAAGAAAAGCAATAAACCATACGCAGAAGCTCTTTCAGTTGGACTGCCTGTTGGTTCTGGTCAAAGCCATGAATCTTGTACTAAGGAGGAGGTCTGTGAAACTGAAACTCACAAGCCTGATTTTATTGGTAAGAATTCTACACTGTATTCTGGAGAAGTCGAGTGCAATGAACCTTGTCCCAAAAGTGGAGAGCTTGTTGAAGCCCCTGATGATATGCCCCCACCAGTGTCATGTGTTGCAGATGCTACAGATTATGGACTTCAATCAGTGGAAAATGGTTTGGAGACTGTGTGCACAGATTCCTCAGGGTTCTGTTACCAAAAGGGCACGTCTTATGAAGACACTCTGGAATTACACAAGGAAAAAACTTTGCTGGAAAATGAGGACAGTCAGGAATTAACTAAACTTTACACATCTGAAAATGAGGAGATCGCACAAGACCTTGGTTCTGTGGTTGAAACTAAGGAGCCATGCAATGTTTTTGAAACAGAGGAGGCTCATGGGCCTTGCTGTGGAGAGATTAAAACTGCTGAAGATGAAGAAACATCTCTGTTTGACTTTGAAGATGTTGTGGCTTGTGCTAAAGAACATGATGAAGGCAAAAAGCCGAATGCTGCTGATCAAGAACCACTTAAATCCTGTGCCTCAGATGAGCAGTCAAACAAAGGGACTGATGTTCTTGAGTTTTCAGTTGCAGTTGGTCCACGAGAATCTGAGTTTCAAACTGATCCAAAACACACCTCTGTGCCCCTTCATGAGGCAGATGGTCTGTCCAAGCAGAGCAATCAAAATGAAAAAATAGAGCAGCTTATACATCAGGTTGCAAGAAATAAGGCATCTGATTGTGAGCAGGAAGCGTTCATTAAGGTGTCTGATCAAAATACGACATCAGAGCAGAGTGACTCTGAAGACAGTGACGTGTCTGATGATGAAAATTCAGAGTTCTGCCACTGTGAATTCTGTATTCCACCCACAGAGCAGGTACAGTAGAGAACTTCACCCTTCAGAGGCAGAGGTTCTGACTGATTTTAGCATTTTGCTATTGCTGGTACAAATTTTATGCATGTTAGTATATTACGTTATGTACGCTAATGTATGCATGCATATATGTGTGTGTGTGTGTGTGTGTGTGTGTGTTAGTAGTAGTGACAAATGAGATGTAACCATTTTAAAACTAATTAAAACAATTAATTAGCCGGACTGATATATTAGCCTGTCATACTTCTGTAAAACATCTACGAAAAGTTGGAAAAGGTTTTGTTTGGATCTTCCGACATTCTTGGCTTCTTAGTTCTTATCTTTGAATTTGGATTAGGATGAAGTCAGTAGTAACAGAACTAAAATAAGCCCTCATGCAGGGTTCTTATTCCAAGTCACATCTAATGATTTAAGTTTGATTTAAACTGTCACTGTCCTTTCCAACCTGGAAATGAACTCTCTCTAGAGAACCTCTCTCAAGAGGATATCTTGAAGAGATATCCTCAAAACTCTGCGTGTCCTCTGAGTGCTTCTGGGTGAAGAGTGGCTTTGCTATCAAGTTTGTAATCCCACACTAGTTGGTCACTTGATCTTTACTCAGTGGAATGCTAGCACTTAAGAAGCTGCCTTGTCTAGAACTTGTACATCTAATTGGGGTGGACAGTATAACCAAAATCCTGTGTCACAATATGAGTAACTTGGTGTCTTGGTGTTTTTGGGGAATTCAGCAATAAATTGTTTATTATCACCATTGCATAGGTTTAGGGTAAAGTTATTAAAATTTTATTTGTAATACAAACCAGTAATAAATGGGTAAGACTCAAAACAGTAAAACTTCTATAAAATGGAAAGTTCTTACTGATAGTTCTGTTTGATTGATTGGGTCACATTGAAGCAGTTGCACGACACACCAGTCACTGCAGTTCACATGAATTCTATTTTAAAGCTCCATGTTGGGATGTTGCTAGGCAACTGTAAACAGCATAAAGCAGTATAGAATAGCAATATAGCAAAATCTTTAATGGTTGTCTGTCAAGCATTATATAGTCTCATACCGCCCATCCAGATACCCAATCATAAAACTAGACTCATTACCATTTATCAACATTGATTAACATTAATTTCTAACTTACTGAATTATGATGTTAATAATGAAGTTGATTGTATCCCTGAGATGAAAATGCAGTCTTTATAAATCTCTGTTCACTGATTTATTTGATAATGCTTGTGATGCTTGTAAATACCTAAACTCTATTTTTAAACTGCTTGTATTCTTCATATAAATACCAGCACAGCTCCTTATTTACCAGAGTGAATTTTAATTACAGCTCCCAGCCAGACCACTTCTTCCACAGATCAAGTCAAAAGATGTGGGGAAGATCTGTGTGGTGATTGATCTGGATGAAACACTAGTCCACAGCTCATTCAAGGTAAGTCAATGTGTTGATCCCTCTTCTCCAACAGTTTGTAACTGGCAGTGGGTGAGAATAAACTATGTGTCACATGCTGTGGGCTGCTGGCAGCTCAGATGAAGCACTTCATGTTTATGGGATACTCAAGACTGTTGCATAGACCACATTGACATCACAGATCTTGAAGGGGTCGTATCGTGTGAAGGTAGAGCTTTGATTGGAATAATGGGAAAAACACACTTCAGCCTGAAAATGCTGTTTTCATATTTGTTCACGTGAAGTGAAAGGCTCATTTCTACTGAACAACAATGCAGTCTCTGTGTGGACGCAAGGACAAAACCATCTGTTTTCAGATGAACTGAATGGACACTCAAGGGTGTGCTGTATACCACTTGTTTTAACCAATTAAATCTCTGTTTGCGTTGTGATGTAAAGAACACGTGCATTTGGCAACACTGTCTCATGATTGACCAATGACAACACAGCGGGAGGTTCATTACAGGGGTCACTTATGACACACAGTTCACACTAGCTGTTTTCTTTACAGTTAGCTGGAAAAGCACCAATAAAAAAATAGATGACAGATTTAATATTCTGTGATAAAACCTGCTTTGAATGTAATGTTATACATTACCCATTGAAAACATGTAGACATGTATTGGGTGCATTTATTTCTTGCTTGTAACTAGCATGTACACACAGAGAAATGCGGCACTTTGTGCAACAAGACATCGTCAGCGTGTTATGTGCAAAATGTGAGAATGGCACAAAGCAATATTGTGGACACTAGACTGTCAGTGGAATCACTCATCTGTTGATATAGCCGGCTTGTTAGCCTCTTGTGAGCTTGTCTGGTTTTATTGATCAAATATTTCTGTACAACAACATTTTTATTGTAAATGTTTTTCTGAAGCTGACTTTGAAAGGATCAGTTCACACAAAAATGAAAGTTCTGTTTGGAAAAACATGACAGTATCAGAAAATGTTCATTTATGGGTGAACTGTTTATTTAATGTAGAGTTAACAAGATCTTATAGTTTTTACCTGCATGGCATAATAATACTTCATGGCATCTATGAATGTAGGGCATGTGGTACTGACAGCTCCATAACGCATAACCCTGGTTTTAGGTTGTAGATCTATCAGAAGATCACAACTAGTCTACGGAGATGACGGGAGGCTGAAATAGAGCCTGTCAGGTGTTTACACATCATCTCCAATAACAGCTGATTATCACTGGCTGATCCTGTCACCTGCCATACAAGTATGCGTGCTCTTTACGAAACAGTTACCCTTAAATTAAAATGAAGTCATTATCTGTTTTTTCGGTCTTGTTCTCATACAACAGAGCAGATGAAGTGGAATGTAGCACACAAGTCACTTCCTTCATGCAGCTTTACAGCTGTGGTCTATTTCGGCCTGTAACAGCGTTTATTATTCACATCTGTTTTGTTTGTTTTTTTCTTTCCAGCCTGTTAACAATGCCGACTTTATCATTCCAGTGGAAATTGATGGAACAGTACATCAGGTGAGTCTAAAGCGTTCTCATGCAGGGCCATAATTGGATAACTGATGTTTGAGCTGTTGACATAATTGTTAGCTGTGACTTTCATGTGTCATCACAACAGCTAAACGGTGGAATAGAACTCTTCAAACAAGAGTTTTCTCTGTTTACGTGTTGTCGCATTACATGGGTGTTGCTACCGTGGCCATCTTAGCTGATGGCTCTGAGCAGCGGGGGGCTATTTTTGTGTTGTGACGAAATGGAGGAACCCTGTCAGGATTCTCAGAACCTGTTGGTCATCAATCTCCCCTCAAAGCATCTCCTGCTCTCCCGGGCCTGACAGCCCAGCGCCTTGGCCCTTTAAAGGGCAACCGCAAGACTGATACACCAGGATATCGAAGATGTCTGACAGACTCGGGCTTTGGCCTGTTTCAAGTAATCCAGGATAGGCTTGTGATGTCGGAAAGCCTATTCAGGATAACTTGGTTCAGGAATGAGACCACCAACTCCATAAACCAGCCTGGCTGACCCAGATTTCTTTGTAAATCAACCCGTTTTATTGCAGCTCATAAAAAAGTTTATAGTTCTGTGATGGTATAAAGCTTGTCATTAACTGAAGTGTCATATCGAGATGCACGGTGGTATCAATCTTATTTATTTTGTAATATATCAAGTGCTGGAATGAAGGAATCCGCTGTATGCGTTTGACCTAATTCAGTCTCCGTTTTATATCTCATAGGCTGGTTTCCCACTTTCAGACACACTGTGAACTGGAGCAGTTTGTCACAACACATTTAAACCCATGTCCTCTGTTTATCTTCTGAATGTAGGTGTATGTATTGAAGAGACCTCATGTGGACGAGTTCCTCAAGCGAATGGGGGAACTTTTCGAGTGTGTGTTATTCACTGCAAGCTTAGCCAAGGTAAGCCATGCAATATATTTAACCTGTTTGTTAGCTGGCCTTTAACATAACACACTGTGTGACACGGTCATTTTCAAATGGGTGAGTCATGGTAATAAATGGTATAAAAAGTATTGGAAAGGTTTAACGTGATGTGTATATACACGGTTTGGAATATGGCACGAGTAGGGGATGTTGATATAGGAAACTGTTCACCCTGTCAAACAGCTAGTGTGAGTGTAGCGGAATGGAACAGAATGCAGGGGAGACATATAATTGGTTGTTGTCAAGAGTCATAATGTTTATGTCTACAAATGCTGTTTGTGAACATTTAAAGCTGTAATAATCCTGATCCAGTCAACACAACTGAAAAGACTTTGTTTTGGTCGATACTCTGTATTTAAGTCTGTGTGTGTCACGTTCTCTTTGCCAGTATGCTGATCCCGTCTCAGACCTGCTGGACAAGTGGGGTGCTTTCAGAAGCCGACTTTTCCGGGAATCTTGTGTGTTCCATCGTGGAAATTACGTTAAGGACCTAAGTCGTCTCGGCAGGGACCTCAACAAAGTCATTATAGTGGACAACTCGCCCGCCTCCTATATCTTCCACCCAGATAATGCTGTACGCATTCTGCGTTACTCTGTTATTATTCTGTTATTTACATAACCATATATAATATAATTTACATAACTCATTTGGATCTAACAGTAGAGTTCAATGCGTTTGCTGCTGTGACCCAGTTCTTTTTGCAAATGACCTCAAGGCAAGCAGATTTTTTTAACAGGAAGTCTTGTGTTCTGTTTAGGTACCTGTAGCCTCCTGGTTTGACGACATGTCAGACACAGAGCTGTTGGATCTCATCCCTTTCTTCGAAAGACTCAGTAAGGTGGATAATGTCTACACTGTACTCAAGCAGCAGAGGACTGCTAGCTAGCAGGACATGAGGGGCAGCTGTCACTGCGGGGCCAGGGAGGCTGCTGGGCTCGGAGCACCACGCTGCTTCCCCTTAACAGGACCTCATCACCTACCCAGAATTCCATTCACAGGACATTTGATGGAGGAAAGATGATTGACAGAACTGTGAAGGACTGCTTTATCAAACACACACATAAAATGAATTCGCTTTTTGTTGAATGAGTAAATCTTAAGAAGGGTGTCTTGGTTATATTTCATCCCAAAAAATAAATAATAACTATATTTTTGCAAAATTAAACAATTTATTTAAATTTTAAAATATATACACATCATAATAGTATTTGTACTGCCTTTAATTTATGATAGTTTTAATTAAATTAGGAAATACTGTATTACAGTAATGAAAATCTAATGAAATAACGGTTAGGAAAATGTACAGAAAAAAGAAAAACGGGGGAGAAGATGAGCTTCAGTGTCAGGACATTGATGTCACAATGATAAGAATGTAATGGTTCTTGTATGTCTTGATATTTGGGGTTAAATGTGACCTGGACATGTTTTCATGAGACTAACCTGATGATGTGTTACTCCATTTGTGCATCTGCTTCATTATCAAGATTGAGGGAAGCCCTGTTATAATGAAACAAGTTCATTGTCCTCTGGTTGGTGATTTGAGAATAACTGTTGTAAGAACATAATTACACTTCGTACTGTCTTCTTGGGCTTATATTTGATGTAAATGTCCCTCATTCGCTGTCTTTTATGAGTTTACCTCAATTGCTCAAGAACAGACAGAAAACATGAATGGCAATCACATAAAATTCTGTGCCGTCTCTATCCAATCTAAATGTAAACTTCATTGGACTTTGAAGAATTCACTCGTTTTTCAAAAATCATGATTGTTGCTTCCTTCATTTTAATTTCTAAATCAGTCTTGAAAACAGCCTGATGATACAATCAACCAGCATGTGAAGTTAAGTTTCACTAAGCGACTGATTTAAGGAAATCAGCCCTTCATCTGTTGTGTGATAGCTAGTTTTCACTTTAAAAGTTAAGCTAATGCACCTTTGGAATTAACAGTATGTTTTTTTTGTCTCCTTCACAGTGGCCTTAAATGACTGTAGCACAGTTTTGTCGGACAATATCAAAAGTGGTCTTATTTACAAATCATAAATTCATAACAGTATGCCATCTGTGTGTTTATATTAATCGAAACAAGGATACTGGAAACAGACCCTAATTGTCATCAGTGGAAACAGACAAACTCTCAATGTTACGTGACTTTTAATGCCTTAACTCTCCATTAGGTCACTAAGCTGTGGGCAAACTGGTTCATTCAGAAAGTGATGTGGATTGGAGAGCCCTGCTAACGTGTCGTTAACGTGCCTTGATAGTGGTGTCATGTGATATGGCTGTATCGGCTCATGTGGATCATGTACTTGCTCAGCACTATCACAAGCAATTTGTTTTGCAAGTGCTAATGTTGATATTGTGAGAAGTAACGAAGATGATGTGTCAGGAGAGAGGATGATGACGTGCTAGTTTTTAATACTGGTGTTTTGTCCATTTCAGTGTTAGCCTTTTTAAATAGATGTGGCGATGACAGACCGTTTGCCATCTCTCTATTCTTGTGATATTAATGAAAATAGTGCTGTGCCATGGAGAAAAAACATTTTGTTATTCATAAAGGCTTAAAGAGCAGCTTGAGTGATATTTGATTCTTGAAAAGCACAATTTTGATTTTCTTTTTTTTGTACTTGAATCTCACCCTGTATTTTATTCTGGTATTTGTCCAATAGTATTTGACTGTACAGTAACATTGGTTTGTGTATTAAGTTTATTGGATCATCTGTTGGACTCTTTTATAAATGTTAGACTATTGAACATAAATCATTATATATCAAGACAAAAATATGGAATTTGTACGAGAAAACATTAACAGCAAATCCAACAATATTCTATCAGTCCTTCCTTATGCTTTGTAAAGAAAACAGCCATATTCACACAGATGATACCGCTGAAGACATGTTACTTAATCGTATGTCTGACTTGGTACATTCTCCTGAGGACCTGGCTACTCATCAGTCTCTGCAGAACTGCTTATGTAACATGACCAGCCCAGGTCCATGTTTCTCTGAGGTTATGTAACAGTCTGGGTAGTGCTTGCTTCCAATAATAAGACGCCTTTGCAATATTCCTGCAGATCTGAGCAAGCAGATACTTTTACATAAACACACTTTTTAATGCCACACTAATTTTAAAGTATAAGATGCTGGTTAACTTTTAAAAGGTTGTTTTAGTAAAATATTTCACATTGATAATCTACTAATATTTGCCATAAGCAGTCAGTTTCCTGTAGCTTATTTTATTGTGCTCTATAACTACTTACAATCTTTTGAATGATACTCGGGTGATAAAAGTGGCCAAGTATGAAAACCTGATATCATCCAGAGTGAATCATTTATCATGAATGTTTTAAGAACACAGACATTATTATGCAACACACAGACTGAAGTCAAATCAACTCCTTAAACACCTCTTGAGATGAGTTTAAGATCTGAATGTAACGACATCATGGCAGTGCAGAGAGAAGAGTGAGCAACTGATAAATGCTGATGAAACTGGAAACATCTGCAGAGTCTCAGAATACATACAGTCATTATAAGGAGTCAGGACAAACATCGAGACCAGAAGCATGTTCTATAAAGCTTATGTTATTGGACAACATTGATAAACAAGGGTAAACTGCAGCACTGTATCTGGATACTTTGGTACAAGTGAAGGATTGGAAAACAAGTTTTGCATATAGAAGCAAACAGCTACACTTCTTAAAAGCATTTCCATTACTTTGTGAATTCTGCTGCTTTCCTGCTATTCTGAAAACGATTGTATTCATGACTTCAAAATATTAAGCACATATACTAAAACTGCTTTCCACCCCAAACCCTCCTCTGATCTTCTTTGGCCCTGTGCATTTGATCTACATTTAATTTGCATTCAAAAAACAAAAATTAAAAAACAACAAGAAAGGATTTATACAAGAATATAGTACACAAATGTACCTGTGCCGCATTACTGTGCAAGACATTAAGGTCATAACAATATAAATGAATGACATGTCTTGGTATCTGGGCTAGTGCTGTTTAATGTCATTTACAAAATACAAACATAATTTTGACAACATAATATTTAAGAAATTTGTCTATAAAACCTGTAGAATGGGAAATTAACTAGTTTACAATCTGATAGTTCAAAAAGAAATAAAACCCAGACTATAATTAGTGCAGTTCTCAAAAATCTGTTTCTGAGGCGTTTCTCAATGGTTACCTGCAAAACAAGAGACAAAAATAAGTCAGCAGTCAGTCTGTTATTTACTCCTTACTTTCGTTACCACTGCATAAATCACACGATGATCCAGCTATTATAGTGTGTATATCCGGTTCTTATTAAAACAAAAGCAGACTCCAGTCTAAGTATTGGCATCAGGAAGATCAGAGTAAAACTACTCCGTGTATGCTAATCTAAATCTAAACACAGACAGACAAGAACAGTTTTAATAAACGTTTCTGAATGAAGTATACATTACTTGTTATCATGCTAGGTCATGTCAATAACACAATAAATGACGTACTTCTGACACGCAGATGTGCAGTACTTTTGGCTTTTGTAGTGATAAAGCAAAGTGTGCCACTCATGTCTTCAGACGTGTGTTTAAGAGTGAGCTTATGGACGGCTCCCATTTTCTCCATGATGACCGCACGACCCGGACGCAGCGGCCCTCCGTTCAGGGTCCAGGTAGGAGCTCTGGCCACCGGCGGAGAGACTTCACATTCAAAGCATGCGTCCGCAGGAGCGATTACATCCACATCCTTAAGATCTCTCACTATCAGGATTGACTGAGCTGTGTGAGGGAAGCGATTCACATGCTTTTCAATCTACCACTAGCGCTCGTTAAAAGATCAAATTGGTCGTGTGTAAATAACAAATACTTTCTTTTAGCTTTCATGTCAACAACGGCAAAGGTTAAAGGTGAGTGATTTTGTATTAATCTGAATTATTAATATTATTATCCAGCAGGTGTTTGTAATGTTAAACGCGGCTGTTATCGCCATCTGTCGGATGTCACAATAATGACACACACAGTCAGGCGGCTGAGGGTAAATTGTGCTCTCCGAGTTGTCCAGAGATTTGTTGTTTGAAACTGTTCAAAATACACAAGTATTATGTGTGAACATGTTAAGAGGCAATGTGGCGAATCCTGACATTTTCTCTTCATTTCTGACGGTAGTGACGGCTTCACGGTTGACTCATTTTCGCGCAGAAACGTACCGTCTTTATTTGTTATATTTCTTTTACTTTATTACGGTGTTAATGACCATAAAACACTGCTTACACAGGACATTATTATTGGCGTTTGCTGGTGGGATGTTTGCACTGCTCTGTCAGTCAGACATCAGCTCATCGTCCGTCCAGCTATGAAAGCATTGAGTTTGTCTCACCTTCTACAGTGAGTTGAGCTGAGGATGTGTAATTTCCAACTTGAACAGTGTAGGTTCCCTCATCCTCCAGCAGCACCTGCTGAATAACCAGTTTCCGATTACATCCCTCACTGCAGATCTCAAAGCGCTCCGACGGCAGGATCACATTCGGTCCCTTATACCAGCGAACGCTGCACCGGGGACTCGTCACCGTGCAGTCCCACACCACGCGAGCTTTCTCCAGAGCCCTTTTATCCTGAAGTGGCTTAACAATATTCGCCGGGAGTGCTGTAAAAATAACACAAACGTTTTAAACATAATTGCACCAGTAAGACTGGCTAACAAACATGGCTGTGGCTGAAAGCACGAGGCTGCAGGTTATCCCAGTGCTGAAGTACACAACTGTGCAGTGTGATGTATTGCTACTGCACCGTAGTTCTATAAAGAAAACGTAATATCACGAAACTGACATTTCAGATGCGATTTTGAATATTAGCAACACTGCTTTTCCTATAACATTAGATGACAAGATCTTAACTGTTGAACTTAAACTTACAACTGAAAAGATTCACTTCATTACATTAGCTATTTGACAATGTTTTGTGTAAAACAAACAGACCTTTAACCTCAAGGTGAGCTGTAGACTCAGCATTCCTGGCAACAAACTTGATCTCACCAGAGTCCTCACTTTTGACATTACATATAAGGAGGAAGTGCTTAGTTCCTAAAACAAACATGGTACAGAAAAGATCAGATAATAATTCAAATATTCACCGAGCGTTAGATGTCAATTTTAAGAAGTAGGCAAAATGTAGGAATGGGTGTTAAAATAACCTTCCTGACGGATCGTAATGGTGCTCGTTGGTTTTATCTGTTCATTGTTTTTAAACCACTCTCCAGAAACATCATCCAGAGACACTTCACACGTGAACACAGCATTCTCATCCTGATGAATATGCAGATCCTCTAAGCCGTGCAATATCTCCAGCTCCCTCTCTGTGAAAACCTCATTCAGTTAAACATGAAGCATGTTTAATGTGTCACTTACCAACGCAAAGCAAGTAAAAAAGTTTAATGCAGTCCAATAGATGTCAGTGTTGTGCTGTACTGAGTGAATTATTTCCATAGCAGGACTACATTTATAATTATACTGTGTGTAATGTGCAGAGAAAGAGTGCTGTTACCGTAGATATCCACTGAACAGGATGTTCTGGCATCTCCAGCAATACACACATATAAACCAGAATCTCTGGGCTCACACTTCAGAATCTGTAGAAAGCACTTTCTTCCCACAGAGTGGATACGATGATTCTTTCCTGGCTTACACTGAACTCCATTCTAGTAGAAGAGTTAGTTAAATCTAACTATCTGTTACCACAAGCAGTTTCTGATTGTTCACACTGTTTTCATATTAAAACCTGTGGATTGGGACTTTAAGCAAAGTGATGTGATGCTGTGAGGGATGTGGGTTTGTCACTTTACCTTTGTCCACTTTACGTCTACATTGTGTCGGGACAGTTCACATTCAAGGGTCACACCAGAGCCCTCTGGGTACCTGATGTCCTCAAGCTTGCTCAAAACTGATACTGGCATTTCTGAGGATGCAAAGGACATTTTTCTGTTCTTTCAGCCAACGTAAACAATGTTTGCTTTTGACATTTTTGAGATATCCATATTCAGTTACATAAACCACATTTATATTTCACAATGGGCCTTATTGAAGAGAACAACTGAAACCTAATGAACTCAATCACCTTTCAATGAGCTTTAAAGCAGGTCACTTCAGTTTATTCACACTTCAGCTCTTGTAGCCCCTTTTTGACTTGTAAGATCAGCTGAGTCAGCTATGTACATGTCAATCTGTATAGTATCACGGGGGCTTAAACTTGAGCCATACCTCAGCTTTGTGCTGAGATGACTTTGTGAAGGATTCTTTGTTGAAGCGGCATTTACATGTTATTTTCATTCTCAGTGACAGCTCTGTGACTGCAGAGGGTAAACCCTAGTGAGTGACTTAACATAGAAGCGATTACCTTACACCAGCACCTTATGTGTGTGACGGTTTGAAATGATTCGCTAGCTGAAGTCTGATCATGTGATCATATCTTTTTATATGTGTAACTGGACACAGGGTAAGAGCTGTAGCAAAGCTGTCTGTCCATGCCATTGTACTGTCATCAGCATCTGAAACTGAACCAGTTTGATGACTTACATCACTGCCCTGGACCTTCACACCTCCCATGAGGTTAATTGTGGGCAAATTACACCCTTTATAAGTTATTTGTTGTCAAGGCAATTAGGAAAAAAATACATGTTTACCAGCTTGTATACTCAGGCATATTAAGTAAAAATGGGTATTAATCCTTATGTATGTGTTTCATATCATTTTGGGTGTTTGTTTTTAGTATGTGATTTTTGCCCTGTTAACGTTGAGGAGGCTGCCTATACGCACTGAACGGTTGTTTACAAGTTGTTTTCTGGGTTACCATAGATACAATGGACTTAATAGGTGACAGATGTCACTGAAATAGATGTTGTAGAAAACTAGGTTCCCATTTTCCTGATTTGTGCAGTACCTTTAACAATCAGTCTTGCTGATGATCTGACATTCTCAGCAGAGAACATGTAGGTGCTCGTGTCATCTAAGGTCAGGTTGAAGATGGTAAGGCTGTGTAACCGTCCTTTTGCAGTCATCCGCAAGTGGTTGTTGTTTTTGAGAGTGTGTCCGCCCTTCTGCCACACTGCCTCTACATTACAGTGTGACAGCTCCACCTCAAAGGAAGCGGTCTCTCGTTCGTAAGTCTGGATCTCCGATAGACCCTTCTGGATCTTGATTTTCCGAGCTGTGGGAAAGTAAAGCAAACGTAATTTAAGTCAAAACAATTGTAGTTTACTAATTACAATAGCAGAGACGAATCAATAATTGGAATGGTAATGAAAAAAGATAAACTAACATGAAAGATAAAGACAATAAAGAGAGGAATTTATATAATGTAGTATATTTATAATGCAGAATAACAGTTGTTGGGTGTTACCAAAACTATTCTGCCTTCAATCAAGACTACATGCCAACATTTGTCAAGTATTTCAAAACAGACAGACATTCCCCTTGGAGAAGAATTTATTTTAGAGAGTTGGAAGACACCACCCTAGATTTTAAAGTGCAAATTTAGCTGCAATGAAAACAGATCCAGGTTTAAAGATGATGCCAGGAATGGCCAAAGCACAGACTTTCTCTCAACACTTGCTCATTTGTATAACAGAGCTTTCTCAACTCCAGCTATCCATTTATCATAGAAGAGAAGCTAGGTATATCTTAATGTAGATTGGCTAATAAATGTAATCAGAGAAATTACAAACAGGAAAGCCATCCTTTTATTCTTTCATAATCTCTAATATCATAATATTTCATAGACTGCTAAGAGGAATTGAAAGGTTACTCAGTCAGAACCTTGTACTAGCTCTTGATCTATTTCTCATTTGATATGCGTAATTGAATTATCATCATCTGATCCGATGTCAATAGAGGAAGTAACTTCCCGGGACTCAGTAAACAGTCTGCCAGTCACCTGTTAGCATCTGTCAAACTGTAGACAAGTGTCACTCAAGTAACTGTCTTTGGCTTGCGTTAATCTTGGTCTTTTAAATTTGTTTAAACAACATCGCAACAGACTGCAGCAAGGGACCGTCACCAGAAACCGCAGTAAACTAAAGATTGACTAACAGCACATAGTGAGAAAAGAGCAGCATGTGCAGACTCACGTTCCACACTTAGCTTGGCTTGCGTGTGGTCATGGAGTGTTTCACAACTGTATGTTCCCTGGTCTAAAAAGTCAAGCTTGTGGATGGTGAGAAAGTGTTTTTGGCCATTCTGTTTCAGGGTAAACTTGGGGCCTGGATGTATATCCACTCCTTGTCTCATCCACTGCACCTCCCCCCTCGCATGGCTGACCTCCACCTCCAGTGTTGCCTCTTCATATTCTTCTGCCACCAGAGGCTGCATGCCTTTTGTAAAAATCAGCTGTGCCTCTAAATGAAGATCAAACTGAATTGTTAATTTTTTTATATCACAGTCAATGAGTGAAGTTAATGAGAAGGACAATATTTCATGTGCCTGTCTGAGTACAGCTCCACAATGCTGTGTGCTGTAGTAGACACACATGTCTCTGTCAGTTAAGAGTGGAATTCTAACTGGAGAAACTGCTAAGCACAAGTCATCATAAGCACCTTTTCAACAATTCAGCATGTCTGAAGGGGTCAGTATTAAACTCAAACATGTTGACATGGCATTAAAGACCTGTCCTGGCTCTAAAATACCAGTCTGGTATTTTCTGATATCGATTTACAGAAAACTACCTATTAGTTCTACTGTCAGTTGACAGTGAGAATAGGTGACTGACGCTCAGCCTTAGCATCAGGAGCCTCGGTAGTTTTTATTTATCCTCTAGTTTTCCTGTAGTCACTTTTATCCTGTAGTCACAAGTTTTTACTCTACAAACTCTTTACCAGTTATCTGACTTTAATTTAGTTTGCAGGCATAATCATGATATCCTACCTTGGACCTGAAGGGTAGCTCTGGAAATGACACCTTCAGCCTCAGCAGTCAGCTTGCAACTGTCTGAGACCTGGCAGTTGTTGATATGCAGCATATGATATAATCCACTGCTTAAAATGTGGAACTTTTCATTTGATGAAATTGGCTGGCCATTCTTAAACCAGGCCAGCTTGACATCCTCTGGAGACAGCACACACTTAAATGTGGCATCTTCTCCTTCCATGACAGTAATGCTGTGTAGCTCCTCAATAAACTCCACAACACGAGGGACTTAAAAGAAGAAGACAAGGTAACAGGCACTGAAGCAAGCTGTGACATTGTCCTGATTTCAGTTTATTCTTTATGCTGATATAGAGTCACACCATACTTGACACAGTGCTTAGGAAGAGTTTGACTTACTGTTGACTGTTACTGTAGCTGATGTCCTTTCATCTTTGGATTCACAAGCATATTCTCCTGCATCATCATCTGTTACATTGTGTATTGTCAGGCTTCTCACTCGTCCTTTAGCCCTGATTGTAAAATGTCTGTTTGGCACAATTTCCCGGTTGTCCTTCAGCCACTGAACGTCTCCTTTAGACGTATATAGTTCACAATTCAAAACCACATTGCAACCTTTGAGTGCCACTATGTTTTCCAGTGGTTTGGAGAATTTCACCTTCATTGCTGATTTAAAAACAGTATAGACATTACAATACAAACCTCAAGCTTAGCAAAGAAAAAGGTTAAAAATGCCATTTTTCAGAGGGTGCTCAGGAAATCTGATTCTCAGTTAAGTTTCATTTAAGATGCATTTCTGTTTAATGCTATTATTGTCTAGAAGAAACAACTTAGATTTTAAATGTTACCTTTAACAGTGACACTGAAGTGCATCTCATCAGACCCCACGTGACATGTGTACTGTCCAGCATCGCTTGTCTTAAGGGGGTTAATGATGAGGCAGTGGGTGTTTCCATCACTTGTTGAGTGGAAGCGATCTCCTCTAAGTGGATCGTGACCTCTCTGCCATTGCACAGGGGCATTGACCCTGTTAACAGTGGCGCGTAGTGTTACACTGTCTTCTTCATAGGCTGAAATGCTTGTTTGGTCTCTTTTGATGAATTGGAAAGGTGGTTCTATACAAGAGAATTATACATTTGTTGAAAAATGATTTACACAATGTTCTATTTGATATCTATTGATGGTCATTTTTGGGTTGTGCCACTGGTACATTTACCTTGAACCATTACAATAGTTGTCTTTTTGTCATCAATGGCATCACAGAGATACTGTCCAGAGTCAGAGGTCTGAAGATCTGATATCACAAGCTTCCTCATTGTGTCTCTGCTTTCAAAGCGTGTGCGGGAATCTTCATGCATTAAACTTCCATTGCAGTACCAATGAACTGTAGCAGTGGCTGGAGATACCTCACACTGCAGGATAAGGTCATCTCCTGTGTTTAACGTGTGGTGGTCTGGCTTTTCTGAATTCCCAACAATGGACACTGGAGGCTCTGAACAGAAAGAATTTAAAGTTTTTATTATAAAAATGTATTATTGCATTTAGGTGCATGCGTTTACGCATATGCATTTCACACTTATCTAAATTGTACTCAACTGTTTTTCAGTTCATGCATTCTCTGGGAATAAAACCTATGATATTGGCATTGCTACTGCCATTTTTCACTGTTTGATGTACAGGAGTACATACTCAGTTTTTGTTTTTGCCTTTAACCATGCGTTACCTTCTACAGTCACCCGGAAGACAACCATATCATCCTGTGCATCGCAAATGTATTCCCCCGTGTCTTCTAATTCAGCACCCAAGACAATCAAAGATCTTAATGTGCCTTCCTCTTTACAGATGAAATGCTCCATTCCCTCAATCCTCTTATTGTCTTTAAGCCAGCTGACCACCCCATTTGCTCTCGAGATCTCACACTTCAGCACAATGGCATCAGAAACTAGATAATGACACTTTGTCTCAATGTCTGTCTTTCGCATAATTGTCAGGGGTGGATCTGAAAGAACGAGGATGACATCACTTAGCTGCAGTGGTAGATTCAACAATGCATGTTTTATCCCTTTATTACCTTATTTTACCTTTTATTTTTACAAAGAAGTCCATTACATCATCTCTAGCATCACAGACATATTGCCCTGCGTCTTCAAAAGCTGCTGAGTAAATGGTTAATTGTCGACTTGCACCATCTTCTGTGATCGTTACGTTGCTGCTGTCCTCCATCTTTTCTCCATCCTTCTTCCAACTAACTTCAGCATTTGATCGAGATACTTCACACTCAAGTACCACAGTGTCTCCAACCAGTTTCTCTATTATGCAGACCATTTTCCTTGGCCGAATAAATCGAACTGGTGGTTCTGCATGAAGAAATGTAGTCATTGTGAACACAATGTAATGAAACACGAGAGAAGTATTTTTAAATTATAAATCAATAAATAAAGGGTCTTTTGATGGACCTGCAATATTGACAAAGAAGGTCACTGAATCATCAGTGGTGTCACAAACATATTCTGCCGAGTCTTTAACTGTAGGTTTTGGAATAATAAGTCTTCTGTAGACACCATCAACCTCCAGGATTAGGCTGTCGCTCTTCTCCACTTCAAGTCCATCACGATACCAGCGCACAGCGCCATTGGGCCTGGAGATTTCACAGCTCAACACCATCCTCTCTGATGTCTGTTGGCAAAGTTCCATTTGGGACTGGCTTGGAGAAAGTATGCGCACTGGCGGTTCTGTTGGGACACGTACCATAAAATCAGTTCATGATACGAGACAAGAGCAGAATTGTTTAGGTGAAAGATGAAAAAGAGAAACATTTCTGGTCTCACTCAATTCAATTTTAATTTTTTTTATATATAATTACATTTGTTTTCCAGTAGAGCTTTTAATGATCAAAAATTTGATACCTTTTATGGTTAGATTGAAGAATATTGAATCATCAGCTGTATCACAGACATATTCTCCAGAATCCTCAATACCACTGCGCAGAATCTTTAGCCGTCTGTACGGACCCTCAGCCTTTAACTTCATATTTTCACTCTCCTGCAGTTTCTGTCCATCTTTGTACCATGTCACCATTCCATTTGGTCGTGAAAGTTCACAGCTGAGGACAATTTCCTCAGGAACATGACGATCAAGGTGGACGTCCTCCTTAGGATATACAATCATCACTGGAGGTTCTACAGAACAAGACACAATCAAAACAGTCATGCATCATACTTTCATACATCATACATACGTCTTTCAATTCTTCAATGTACATGTCAATGCAGACACATTTATATATAGAAACTGTACACATACACGCACTTACCTCTTACGTTTACTTTAAATATTACTGTACTGTCTCCAGCACGACATGTATATGTACCAGAATCTGAGAGCTGAGAAGACGAGATAACCAGCCTTCGTACAATGTCTTCTGCCTCTATGAAGACATTGTCACTTGGCTTTATCTCTACTCCATCCTTGTACCATTGTGTGGTAGCGTCTGACCTGGATACCTCACAACAGAGGAGGAGATTATCTTGTTCCACAATACTTCTGTGCAACTCGTGTTGTGGGATGTAGGCAAAGGTCACAGGAGGTGCTGCAATAAGAAGTATGTCAGTTCTCTGTTATGCCATTTCTTTCACTGTCACATGACTTGCTAAGCATGCATTTGAAGCACTGCTGATGATTGCTTGGGCAGCTCTGAAGAACTCTCTCCACTCTAAAAGCCAAATGGAAAACAAAGTTAACAGTTCATGAAAGCTTTGTGGGAATGAAGAGCTGTTAAGTACAAGGATAAAGTTACATTACATGCTTCTCCAGCTTAAATGGGTTCTTTCAATGGAAAGATGCTGAGATGCTGGGTAAATGGCATCCAAGGACAGCCAGGATGGAAAAGTTAAAAATGACTTGAAGCCTCAGAAAACAGCTGTCCTGCAATAGCGAAATTGTTAAGGAGCCGGTAGAAGCAGCGGAATGGATTTGTCAAAAGGTGGATAATAATGCTTTCAACCCAATGTAAACTGAACAAACTCTAACAAAGTGATGTAAAATATGTGTTAGTTATGTATTAAAATGTTTTTCAGATAAGCTTTATGTCACCTTTAACATCCACAAAAAATTTGCTGATATCATCAGCTGTGTTACAACTGTAAAACCCAGAGTGGGAAAAGTTTGCTGATTGGATAACCAGTGTCCGCTTGGTGTGCTCTGATTGGATGTAAACATCAGACTGAGGGAGGAGTGGTGATCCATCCTTGTACCATTGGACCAGGGCTGTGGGATCAGATATCTCACATTGGAGAATGATTGGACCACGTGCTTCAACTGACTTGTTCTTCTGAGTTTCAGGTACAGCTGAGAACGTCGCTGGTGGAGCTAAGAGCATTTTGTTCAGTAGAAAAATCATAAATGACCAAAAAAGGTGTTTTAAATCAATGAAGAAAAATAATGAAATTAAATAATGAAAGTTTAAAATAGGGAGAATAAATGAGACAATTTGCTGATTCCAGGTGGGTTAGATTTCTCATGTTATATATGCTGTTGTTGTCTATATAAGCATGTTCTGAGTATTTTCTAAATATAGGGACATACTTTAGTAATTACCAATAAGGCACTGAAAAATGTTCAAATGATATACCTTTATGATGATATACCTTTATGATATACTTTTCTAATAACATACTGTATGATATATCACTTGTTCACGTCATCAGAGGTAGTACAGGGTTTGGAGGTTTTGGAAATATTTATTTTAGTGTTTAGAAAAATAGGGTTTTGATTGTTTGGTTATGAACGCTTTGTTAATCTAAATGGGCAAACAACATTTATTGGATGAAGCATTATTTGACACTTTGTTAGTGGTTTTGAGAAAATGCAGATTTAAAATCACCTGCAACATCCACCTTGAATGCTATACGTTCATCCACAGTCTCACAGACGTATATGCCTGAGTGTTTGGGCTCTGCGGATTGGATGATCATTGTCCTCATAGTGCCCTCTGATTGGATGTCAAATCCAGTTTGTTGTTGGAGTTGGACTCCATCTTTGAGCCAGCAAACTTGGGAAGCAGGGTCTGAGATTTCACACTGAAGTATAATGGGACAGCCTGCTTCAATGAACTTGTTCCTTGCAATTTTTGGAAGAGCTGAGAACCCAACAGGGGGAGCTATGAAAATTGAGCAGATTATTGACAACTGAATTTGTGCAAAAAGTACAAATCAGACATTTAGGCAGTCTAAACCTAAAAGATTTGTTAGTGGATATCTCAGCTGTCAACATGTAAAAAAGGAATAAACTGGGGTTAATGGATTGTAAGATGTTAGAGAAGGTAGATTTTTTTTGGAGAGTGATTAGAAAGGATGTGTACCGTGTCTGTACTAACTAATTTGTGGCATTGGTATCACCTGGAACATGACCGGTGTAGTGTCCCCTATCTGACAGCTTTGCTGATGGAATGGTTAGTTTCCTCATGTTTTCATCTTTCTGAAAACCAAGCCCAGAGTTTGGAGGCAGTTCCCTTCCATCTTCGCACCAGAGAACCTGAGCACTGGCATCTGATTTGAGAACAATGGGTGAGCCTACTTCTGTGGACTTGTTCTTCTCCACGTCTGAGACTGATGTGAACCTCAGTGATGGAGCTACAAAATTGTTAATGGCATAGACATAAAAACAAGGCTCAGTGGACCTAAACAAAAATAAACACAAGATGACTTTGCAAATGCTGCTTCTGAGGACCAAAACAATTTCCTCCTGCTTCTGAATTACCACAATATATGGTTAAGAAGGAGATTGCCTACAAATGTTGCATCTTCATTAGAGAAAGCATCAAATCACCTTTGATTTCCACATGGAATGTGATGGCATCATTGTTTGTCTGGCAGCTGTATGTTCCGCTGTGACATAATTCAGCTGTTTCCACACACAGTGTCCTCATTGCTCCAACAGACAAAGTGATCATACCATCTTGAGGCAGTACCTCATTCCCATCTTTGTACCACCAGACTTGTGCACCAGGTTCTGAGACCTCACATTGCAGTTTTAAGGGTCTTCCTGTCTCAATGCATTTGGTCTGTTGAACTTCAGTGACACTGGTGAACTTCACTGATGGAGCTACAGACAGTTTTGTACAGACACATTTACTTAATTTTTTAAAAATAAAACGTACATATATAACACATCAAGAGTTTACCAAAATACTGATTAGTATTCAGTGTTTTATGAAAGAGTCTATTTTGCAGTAATGGTCAATAAAATGGAAAAGCATAATTTATCAGAATATAAGATGAAAAATTAGTAACGAAAGAGTAGTGGACAAAAACAAGTCACAAACATACAACAAGAAAAGACAAAACATGGACAACAGACTTCAAAAAGACAAATGTCCTTAAAATGAATTTAGTCACGTTATTATAAATGTCTATTAATAATTGTTACTTCAACATTGCCATTTTCCTGGTTGTAAACATACTTTACCATTGCTAATACTCTAGTTACTGTTCTGTAATTGTTTCAGATAATCTAAGTGATAGCTTTATCTTATCTATGATAAAAGGTTGTAATTTCTTTACTAAAAATGTTCGACAACCTGTTACTTTGTCATTTCGTTAAACACTGTGAGTAACTGAAGGAGTAACTGAACTGGAGTAACTTGCATGACTGAAGTGGTTAGTGAGTAGTCAGATGGATTGAGCTGGCGTAGATAACGTAGATGATTCACCTGGTAGATCCACTGCACTCTCGGCAGTGACATCATCCATCTCACAAGCATGTAGTCCAGAGTGAGACAGTTCAACGGATTTGACAGCAAGAGCTGTGAAAGTCTCCTCAGTTTGAGTGATGATGTCATGTTGCTCCTCTTTGTACCAGCTCACCTTTGCCATTGTGCTTGATTGTGGGTCATTCGTAATATCTTTTTCATCTGTTGACTTGCTTCTCTTAGTTTCATGGTGAGTAGAACTTTGCAAACACGTAGCTAAGGGGTTTAATTTGACATTTTTAAATTTTAGTTGGTTTAAACTACACAGGTGATAGTTTTTCATAAATACTTTCGAATGGCTTATAATATGCATGACATCAATTATTTAAATTCTTTGTCCTACAAAGAAAAAAAACTATAACTCAGTATACAGTATATACTTTGGCCACTTAATTTTGATTGGATAATTCTGCTTAATTTTTTTACACCTAATGTTTTATGTATGATTTTTAGATAGATTTTAATATCTTTAATAGTTTGAAACTATTGCTTGAATGACTAAAACTCTTTATGTAGCGGTGTGGATGTAAACTAGTTTTAAATCACCTTTAACATCCACCGTAAATATTTTGTCATCATCCATCGTCTTGCAGTCGTCTGCCCCTGAATGACCCAGGTCAGATACTGGAACAATTGGTTCTTGGGTGCTTTCAATCTCACATCCATTTTCAAAGTTCAATAGCATTCCATCCTTCATTGGAGAGTCCATTAGACTGATTCTCCAGTCAACTGAAGAGTCACTTTCCATGGGTCTGACCCCTTTTGTTTCAGATGGTTGTGTAAATATATCTTCTTCATGTCCAGGTCCTTCAGGTTGAGGAGATAAGTTATCTATCAACGGTGTGTAAATGAATTTGAATTGTCTTGGGTATAGAACATTTAAACAAAAAGCCAGATGACATTAGTTGTTTGTATGTTTACAAATGCTGAGTTAGACATATACTGTATTCTTGAGTCACCTTTTACTTCCTCTTGATGAACATTTGATTGAACCACATCACTGAGACACATCTCTGATGATTGGAGGGGCTCTTTTCTTGTGGGTTTATGGAACAGCACGCTTGTCTGATCTTGTTGGCAGGGTATAGATTTGCCCTGGGTCATGTGTTCAGAGTTTTCAGTTAGTAGGACACTGGAACAGTCTGCATCAACGGGCAAGCTCTCATCCATTTCACTAACCAGAATGGAGTTCATCCCTGAAGCTAGGAATGTTTCAAATTATATGAAAAGAGACATGTATTACTATTATGACACATTATAGAATATAATTTGTTAACAAGATGAATTTAACTACACATGTGTCTATACCCCTACAATATATTTTTTATTGGTTTTACCAAATTTTCCAAAGTTTTAAGATGACACCATAGTGTTTTGATGAGACAATGATATTTAAGTCATGTAAGTTTTATGTTTACTTATTTACTCGTATTCAAAAACGGATTAAATGGAAAGTAATGATATGAAATGGTTGTTAGGTGATAAATGTTCTCAATGGCATATATTTTGCTCTCATCATTATTTGTATAATGATGGAGCTAACTATTTAATCACCTTCAACAGCCACCTTACAAGCTAAGACATCACAGTCTGTGGGGTTCTTGTGTGCTTTGAAGAAGCTTGAGCCTTCAGCATTGGGAATAATCTTTTTCTCTTTCATTGGTTGTAGCTGTGGTTCCTCATTAGTAAATCTAAGTGTTGTAGGCATGGAGACTAAGGTGTCCAACGGAATCCTTTCTCCAGTTCTTCTCTCCGTGAGCTTGCTGTTTTCTTGTTCTTCAGACCTCATCTCAGCCTCAGTTTCTGGCCCTGATTGTCTCAGACACTCTTCTGTGAGTGCAGCGGTTTACAGAAAGAAAAGTTGAAGTGCTTTTCTGTCTTCTTAGTCAGCAAAGCTCTTAAAGATGTGTTTTCATTTGTTTGGTTAATAAAGATTTTGAACCATAAGACAAAATGTAAAAGAGGGGTGACCATATCACACAGTGGTCTAAAAACAAGTCACACAGTGATTAACACAAAAACACAACATGATTACGCAAGAAATCCGATCATTGTTGATACTTTCATTCATTCAATCAGTATTGAACACTGATGATGATTCTGAATGACACGTAGACAAGATGATATAAGTGGATGGTTGTTTAAATTTCAGGTTTAAATGAAATGTGCTTCAATTAAGAAATGAAGATTTGTAAGTCTAAAAAAATGAGTGTTAGTCTGAAAGAAGGGTTTGCAGACCAACTGGATGTTGGATAAAGACAAGGGATAGCAGGGATTAGAATTAGGAGCTGTCTTGGGAATTGAAATCAAGATGCAGGGAACCGGCATCTTCTGGAAGAGCTATCTGATATTTTAAACCCTTGTTAGTGGCACAGAGGCACTGGGTTAAATTTGCTTGGGTTGAATTAGCATTATATCACCTTTTATATCCACAGTGCACGGGTCATCATAGGTCTCACCACTGTACACCTCATAGTGAGACAGTTCTGCTGTTAGGAAAGCCACAAAAAAAACAATAACTGACTTCAGCCACAGCAATGCACCTAATTTTGAATGGGATAGAAATAACTGGCAAACCACCTTGGTACATTTCAAACTGGATGAATGAATCAGGTGTCTTTGGGCTGTGCACTTCGAAAAGAGTCTCTGGTGTCCGTGGTGACTTGATAATTAAAGTATCTTTGGAGGCATCTTGGCGAACGTCAGGTTCACAAGTTCCTTTGGAAGCATCAGGGTGAACATCAGGTTCACAAGTTCCTTTTGTGGCATCTTTGCGAATATCAGGTTCACAAGTTCCTTTGGAGGCATCTGAGTGAACATCAGGTTCACAAGTTCCTTTGGAAGCATCAGGGTGAACATCAGGTTCACAAGTTCCTTTTGTGGCATCTTTGCGAATATCAGGTTCACAAGTTCCTTTGGAGGCATCTGGGCGAACATCAGCTTCACAAGTTCCTTTGAAAGCATCAGGCTGAACATCAGGTTCACAAGTTCCTTTTGTGGCATCTTTGCGAATATCAGGTTCACAAGTTCCTTTGGAGGCATCTGAGTGAACATCAGGTTCACAAGTTCCTTTGGAAGCATCATGGTGAACATCAGGTTCACAAGTTCCTTTTGTGGCATCTTTGCGAATATCAGGTTCACAAGTTCCTTTGGAGGCATCTGAGTGAACATCAGGTTCACAAGTTCCTTTGGAAGCATCAGGCTGAACATCAGGTTCACAAGTTCCTTTTGTGGCATCTTTGCGAATATCAGGTTCACAAGTTCCTTTGGAGGCATCTGGGCGAACATCAGGTTCACAAGTTCCTTTGGAAGCATCAGGGTGAACATCAGGTTCACAAGGTACTTTGGAAGCATCTTTGCGAATATCAGGTTCACAAGTTCCTTTGGAGGCATCTTTGCGAATATCAGGTTCACAAGTTCCTTTGGAGGCATCAGGGTGAACATCAGGTTCACAAGTTCCTTTTGTGACATCTTTGCGAATATCAGCTTCACAAGTTTCTTTTGTGGCATCTTTGCGAATATCAGGTTCACAAGTTCCTTTGGAGGCATCTGGGTGAACATCAGGTTCACAAGTTCCTTTGGAAGCATCAGGGTGAACATCAGGTTCACAAGTTCCTTTGGAAGCATCAGGGTGAACATCAGGTTCACAAGGTACCTTGGAAGCATCAGGGTGAACATTTGGCTCACAAGTTCCTTTTGTGGCATCTTTGCGAATATCAGGTTCACAAGTTCCTTTTGTGGCATCTGGGCGAACATCAGGTTCACAAGTTCCTTTGGAGGCATCTGAGGAAACATCAGGTTTACAAGTTCCTTTGGAGGCATTTAAGTGAACGTCAGGCTCACTTTCAGTTGCATCTTTAGAAAGCATGACCTTCTCCTTATCTTTTGTTTGAGGGATGTATCGAGTGGGATATGAGATCTCACAACATAGTGCAACAGTTTCTTTTTCATCAGTGCTTTTGGTCTTCTCATCCCCAGGAACAGCCAAAAATGTCTTTGGTGGCACTACAGATGACCATTGACAGAGGAATGCTTTGTTTATTCAAAGTCACTAATGTTCCAAACTAAGATAAAATCAGTTACGGCCATTGAAGCCAAGTACATGTAAAAGTAACATTGACAAAACACATTTAAAGAGAATTGTTTAAAAAGCTAAAGGGCGCAGACAATTGTTAGTGGCCACACTCACAAAAAACACTAATTAGGTTAGAAGCAAATATTTGAAAGTCACCTTGGTCTTGTACATTTAACTGGATGACATCACCCGTTCTGACACAGTTGCACCGTCCAGAATTAGAGGGCTGTGCTGTCTTGACAGCTAAAGTCCTCCTGGTACACTCTGATTTGATTTGAGATGGACTGTTTGAGAGCAGCTCTACACCATCCTTGTAACAACACACCTTGGCCCTTGAGTCTGAGATCTCACAGTGTAAATCAGTGGAGCAGTCTGCTTCAACCAGCTGGTTCTTCACAATCTCTGGTAAGGCTGAGAACATCACTGGTGGGTCTAAAAGTGATCCGTTGCAATGTTAAACAAAAGATATATTAATTTAGTATCCTTCATTGAAAGATTATCTAGACTGCCAAATGATGTGATCTCTCAGATCATCTGCCAAGAAGCAAGTTAAACAAAGTAATGCAAAACATGTATTTGTATTGTACAGTTGCTCACAGGTTGGATGTGACAGTGAAAAGCATAACAGTTGTGCTAAGAGACATGGACAACACAAAGTCATTTGTTAGTTTGCCTCTAGTTTATCAAATGAGTTACTTAAAGCAACGAGTTTGTAAAAATCACAATCACAAATCAATCACAAATCACCTTTGATATCCACAGTGAACTGGACAGAATCATCAGATGTTTCACAACGGTACATTCCAGAATGTCTGGGCTCTGCTGACGTCACTATCAGTATTCTTACATTTCCTTCAGACTGAATATCCAAACCAGTCTCTGGCTGAAGCTCTGTATCATTATGGAACCAACAAACATGAACTGAAGGGTCTGAGACTTTACAGCGGAGTTCAAAGTGGCCACCAGCTTCAGTGGATATATTCTTCTCAGCTTCTGGAACAGCCGAGAAGCTCACTGGTGCAGCTACAGATGATGATTCAGATCAGAATGATTAAGAATTACAATAAGTTGCATGACCTGTCGCATTAAAGATAACATTTAACAACTGAAAGTACATGAATGAGAAGATGACACATAATTGTAAAGCTAAACCAAAAAGTATTTTAAAACAAACATTTCCGAGAGCCATACAAATGAAACTTGATGACGTCATCGTTTGTTGTGCAGGTGTACACACCGGCGTGAGACAGGTGTGCTGAATGAATACTGAGTGTTCTCATGCAGCCATCTGATCTGAGATCTGCTCCAGGTGTTAAAGTGAGCTGTTCCCCATCTTTGTACCAGTGGACCTGTGCAGTTGAGTCTGAAACCTGGCACTGCAGAACAGTGGGACTGCCTGCTTCAATGCACTTTCTCCGCTGTGCTTCAGGGACAGCTGAGAACCTCACACGTGGTGCTATGGATATTTCAGAGTTTTGTATCTTTCAAAAGTTTTCTTATTTGTATTTATGTAATGCTGTTTTTTGTTCATTTTTTAAAAATATATTTCAGTCTTAAATTGGTAGTTTTTTAAATCTTGCATTTTTTCCACAAAATCAAAGACCACCTTCATTGATCGTTCAAATAAATGAGAATTTGAGAGTAAAATGTAGATCACCTTTAACGTCTACATTGAAGTGGACAGCATCGCCTTTGGTTTTGCAGCTGTACATCCCTGAGTGGTAAAATTCAGCTGATGGGACAGTAAGTTGCCTTCTTGTGCCATCAGATCTGATGTCTAGTCCATTTTGTGGCAGGAGTTTTGCTTCATCTTTGTACCAGGAGACCTGGGCGAGTGGATCTGAGAGCTCACATTGCAGTGCTATTGTTGATCCTGCTTCAATGGACTTGTTCTTCTCCACCTCTGGCAGCACTGAAAACCTCACAGGTGGGGCTGTATGTGTTTTGATTCAGTAAATGTCTTCAGTAAATTTGTTAACTTAAAAGTGCATGTATATGGAATATTATTAAGTAGACAGTTAACAGCTGTTTGTAGTGCACATAAAGTAGAATAAAGTATTTACTTAATTACTTACCCTCGACCTCCACATTAAACCGAATGACGTCATCAATAGCGTCACAGCTATAAACACCCGAGTGTGAAAAATCAGCTGATTGGATGACAATCCTCCTCATCGTTCCTTCTGATTGGATGTGCAGACCTTCAATTGAATGAAGTTGAACGCCATTCTTATACCATCGCACCGGAGCCTCGGGGTCTGACAGCTCACAGTAGAGCACTATAGGATTGCCAACTTCCACAAATTTGTTTCGATCCATTTCAGAAAGTGGAGTGAATTTTACCAGTGGAGCTAGAAGAAAGGAATATATAAACCAATACAACAATTATCTATATTCTCATCAGTGTATCTCAATGTGATAAAATCTGTGTTAAATGTTTACCTTGTATATACAGAGCAGCAGAATCTCGAATTCCATAGGCAATGAAGGTAATCTCCGCCTCATTGTCTGTCTCTCGTACCCCACGGATGCGCAGGGACTGGTGTGTACGGGAACGCCTTATGGAGAAACGTTCAGCGTCTTGGAGCTGGTTTCCATTTAAAAACCAAGTGCCTATAACTGAAGCAGAGAGCTCAATAGAAAAGCAAGCGTCCTGGCCCTCTGGCACTAAAGCGTCTTGTAGAGGTGCTTGAATTCTAGCCACTGGAACTAGATGAGGGAATTAGATTTGTTAGTGCTTTTCTGGATCATGGACAGCTTCATATCCATTATCATACCTACAAACAAGGTTGTGCTTACCAAGATGAACTGCTCGAGGGAACTCTACATTTCCACTCCTTCCATACTTGTTGACACTGCATATACGAAATCTGTAGTCCGCCTCGCATGGAACACTGTCGCCGAGAATCTCCACTGAGGTTGCAGAGTCAGTGGTTAAGCACTGCAGCCACTCTTGCGAGCCCACCTCTTGTCTCTCAATGATATACCCAGAAGGAGGATTCTTTCGAGAATCTTGTGCTGGGAACCAGGAGAGAAGGGCTGCGTTTGCCCGTTCTGTGTTTATCTGAACCCCAATAGGGCAGCTTGGTGGAAAGTGCCTTGCCCCTGAATTCAGTACAGAAGAAGAAGAGGTTAATTGGAAAGGAATACATAAAGTGATCAAATATTTACATATTAACACATTTTCTAACCTTTTACCCTTAGCTGAGATGATGTCTTTGATCTACCCACATAGAAAGTGACCAAACCAGAATCATGTGGGGTGGTGTTGACAAAGACCAAAATGTGTGTCCTTCCAAAGGATTTAAGAATGGTCTGATGGGTCTCCCTTAACTCGGTTTCATCTTTGTACCAATGAATGTCCATTTCCTCTTCCTCAACCTCCACACAGAATGCCGCATTTTCCCCCTCCAGGACGTCAACTTTTCGTGGCAGCTTTCTTATGATAGTGCCTTCAGAGAATAAGTTAATATTAATGGAAATCAGGTTTAGTTCATTGATTATTATTGCAAATGCTACCTTAGTTGTTTATCCAGACAGATGCTTTGTTTATCCAGTAAAAGCACATTTCCATTGCACATATACATATTGTAAATCTGTGATAAATCTATACATGTCTATTTGTAAATTCCTGCTTCAGTAAACAGCAACCTGTATATTATGCTCATATCTACCTGCAATTTATATTATAGTTAATAGCAACCTCTATACTATGTTCATCTATTTGTACATTCTAATTGTAGTTAATTATCATCTGTAAATTATGCTCACGGTACTTCATCTGTTAATATTATCCATAGCTTCTCCCTGTACATATCTCCTATAACTTATAAATTATACCTATATCCTGCACTTGCTGCTTATTGCACTACTGGTTAGAC